>PVIC010008833.1:0-39084 GCA_004025085.1 Thryonomys swinderianus
CCGGCATTTGTATTTTTAAAATCCATCTCCAAATGTCTCCTATGACCCTTGTAACACCTGTGAAAGGAAAATGACCATCTTGTCCTCCCCATTTCACAGATGAGACACTGAGGCACCAAGGATAAGAACATGGCCAAGGTGCCACTGCTGACAATGCTCAGGGCGACCAGCCTTTCTCCTCCATGAAGCATCCCCATATCTCAATCTTGGATCAAAATATCTCCCAGGCTGGGTAAGGGGCCCTGGAATTAGCATCTTAGACAAGAGGTAGGGTAAAATTCTGCCCATAGACCCTGTTTTATAGTATAAAATGAACATATAGCTGTCTTTGCCTGGGTTCTGTCTCCTTTGAGCAGGTGACATTTCTGCCTGTTGCACCTGGGAGGAAGCAGAATGCATTAGGAAAGAACAGAAGTGGCAGAGCTTACTGTGTATCTGCAGGGCACTGAAAGGGAGGGGGTCATCAAGAGGCGCTGGGCACAGAGAGGTGGGGGTCCTGGCCTGGAGGAACCTACTGTCAGTTGGAAAGACAAGATCACTGATACATTCCAAGCTACTAGAGAGCCACACAAGATGCCAGTGCTCATGACAATCACACTGGAGCTTACGAAGAGCCCAGCTTGGAACTAAATGTCTGTATCTGTGGTCTAGAGGCCTTTGCCCAGGGCAGGAACCTTTTCAGGGTCTTAAGAATGAGGAAGGTGAGACAGAGGTTGAATGGCTCATCCCAGGCAAGGCAGCCAGCGGTGGAGTGAGGCCTGAACAGCCAGCGGCTGGCTCTAGAACCATCGCTGGGCTCTGTGAGGATTAGGAAGGGGACTGGCGCCCTAGGAAAGGTCATCGCAGGGTGGCAGTGGGAAGGCTGCCAGGAGGTGCTGGAGCACTAGCTCTTGTAATTCCGAAGGCGGTGTTTGCGTTCGAAAGAAATTGCAGTCATAGTAAAGAAAGAGACCTGAAACATAATCACAAGCCATCCCACTCCTACTCTTCTGGAACAGTCATTTTATTTGGTGCCTTTTTTCTTCCTCCGGTTATATATTTTTATATAGGTTTAATCATACTCTATTTTGTATTTTTTATATTCATGGGATATTATCCTAAACGCCCTCATTTCTAGGGTTGTATGTAGTCTTTAGATGTACCATTTTTGATACATTCTCCAAAGTGCTTTATTTACTAAGTGTATGTCCATCATATATACAGTGGCCGCATAGTAATTGCATCTTAGGGCTCTGTGCTGTTCTAACAAGGTTGGCAGGCCCTGGTCAGCCAGGAGTGGGCTGCTTTGGGGGGAGCCAGGAATGTTCAGGGAGCGGCCCAAGACATGAAGGAAGGACCCTCAGTGCGGAAGGACTGTGAGCAAAGGGGAAGGAATGAACCAAAGAAGAGATCTGTAGGGTTTGAGGCCAGAAGGAATCCAGTCCGTCTTCCGGGGGAGGAAACAGAGTGGACGGAGTGAGTGACATGGTAACTGCAGGGCTCATCAGAGGCTGTGCACGGGGCCCGGATTCAGGACCACCCGAAGCTGGCCAGGCTCGGTCAGCTCGGCGCAGATGAGTGGAAATGCTCCTGTGGGACTGAGACGGGTTTGGGTGTCAGCATGGTACTGGGGGGCTCCCTTTCTTCCCTGCAGGCTTAGTGGAAGACTCCAGCAGCTTCAGCCATTCATTCCCCATATTCTAGGCGCAGGAGGCCTCCCGCTGAAACCGAAGGTCCTGACCTATAGGTTCTCAGTCCAGGCCACCCACCATTCGCCTCCGTGCTGCCCCACCCCAGCCAGCGAAGCCAGGACTCAGCAGCACCCCTCCCCCAGTCTGCCCTGACTCCCTGTTCCCAAGGGTCTGCTGTATGTTTATCCTAGTCTATTTCCAACCGAGCTGCTCTAGGCTCCAGATGTGCTGTCCCCCTCCGGGACCTGGTTGCTAGCTGATTAGCATATTCCCAGGGTCCAACCCTTCTTGACTCACTGGGCCAGGGAGAGCGCTCCCTTGGGGCCCCCACAGCTCCATCCCTTCCTCTAACCTTAGACTGGGGAGGGGCCAGAGGAGCTGCTCTGTGCCCTTACCTGTCGCCTTCTCTGCTCCCCCGTCCCTCAGCTCAGCCACAAGCCTGGACACAGTTCCCTCCACTTCCGCTCTCCCGCACACCGCACATCGGAGGCAGTTTCACTTCCCCTAGACTTGCTTGGTAGCCCTTCGGGGGCGCAAGACTCTAGGGCGGGAGAAGACAGCGTTCTAGGAGGAAGTCCGGCTGTCTCCATCCTCAGTGGTAGCTGCCCTCACCTTGATCGCAAAGGTTAGGCCTGACCGGGTGCTCTCTGTCCCTCCTCGTTCCTTTGGAAGCTTGGAGCTGTGTCAGAGGAGTGGGCAGGCCAGGGGCGGTTTCTTTGATCCCTTTAACCTGCCACTGGGAAGCTTGTGAGTAATCAGAGCTTTTTTTTTTTTTGAGACAGGGTCTCACTGTGGAGTTCAGGCTGGGTTGGCCTTAAACACACTATGTAGCTCTGGCTGGTCTCAAACTTGTGACAGTCCTCCTGCCTCAGCCTCCTGAGTGTTGGGCTTACAGATGTGCACCACCACGCCTGAATATTGTAAATGATATTCAGCAGAAAGTCATTAAGGCCACTCTCTTGCCTCCAGAGCTCAGATTAGCAAATCTGACCATATCTAAACTTTGTTTCCCTCTCCCCCCTCTCATCTTTTGGGTTTTTGTTTTTTGTTTTATTCTGAGACAGGGTCTCACTTTGTAGTTCAGGCTGCCCCTGAGCTGACTTTGTGCAAGGCAGACACGAGAACCACTGAGCTAAATCCCCAGCCCTTCTCTTACGGTTTTTTGAAAAAAAGGTCTCACTGTGTAGCCCAGGCTACTCTCAAACTCAGAGTAATCTGCCTGTTACAGCCTCCCAAGTGCTGGGATTACAAGTGTGCTCCTCTCCACCTACTCTCTATACATAAAATTCACTGTTTTAATAATTTTGGGGTGTGTAGCTCAGTGGCATTAAGTACAGTCCCATTGCTGTATAACCACCATCAATATATATCCCCACAACCTCAGAACTTTTTTTGTCTGCCACACCTGAAACTTTGTACCCATTAAGCAATGCGGCCTTGTCCCTACCCTGGGCTTCCAGCAATCATTGTACTTTCTGTTTCCTGAATTTGACCTCACCTGAGTAGAATCTGCAGTATGTGTCCTTTTGTGGCCGGCTCATCTGTCCATCCATCCACTGGGGCCGTTTCTCCCTTAGCTCTTCTGAGTTTCAGTCTGTGAGGATGGGGATTTCTTAGTCTTCTCCCCAGCCCCTGCCGCAACACCCAACAGTTATCACCTGGAGTAGTGATGACAGGACCCCTGGTGTAACGGGTGAGCCCCTCTGTTCGGGCCTCGGTGAGCAGAGCCTGGCTCCATGACCCTTACTTTCCTAGGTCTCTGTCCACCCTCCGCTCGGCCAGTGGTATAGTGAGTGTGGATGCTGTGGGCAGAGCACTCCATTGAAGGTTCCTGGCCCCTTCGTTAAATGGGAACAATTATCTCCTATCTTTCCCACTAGCTTGTGAGTCTCGAAGAATGGAATGGGCCTGAAGGAGCAGGTTAGAGCTGTAACCGGCATACCTGTGCTTTTCTCTGCTTGATTTATTCATTTCTGTTCATAGAGTGCCTCAGAATGAATACGGAGAAGGAGCAGGGCCTTCCCAACTCATAAGAAAAACCATGAGAGAATTTTGATCATCCACCCAGTGTTGGAGGGACTTTGAGGCTAGACAGATTGAAGACTTTAAATCTAGCTTTCTCTCCTCATTAGTTGGGAAAACAGGGCAAGTAGCTTTAACTCTGTGAGCCTCAGCTTTCTCATCTGTACAATGGTCTCTCACGAGGACTGAAAGCCATAGATAAGGTGCTGTCCTCTCTGCTCTGATTGGAGACTTCCAAACTCAGAGGTAGTGGTCCCTGTGTTTGGGCCTTTGGCTGGCTGGTGGCATCATTTGCTTAGGCTGATGGGGTCAGATGGGCTTTGATGAAGCAACCTCAGAGTGAACCAGAAATTCAAGGCCTGAGCCCCTGGGCAGAGCCGCTCTGGGCTCTTCCCTTGGAGCAGTGCTCGGCAGGGCTGGGTACAAGGGTCAGGCCCAGAGTGCAGCCTGGGAACAAGAGGCCTTTGTGAGCAGCAGAGCGCGACTTCTGGTTTCAATTACTCTGCAGAGCTGGAGGGAATTGGAGGGAGTGTGGTCAGGAGCCTGCTTGGGCAGGAGTCAAGGGATAGCCCACCCCGGCTCCCTTCTCCAGCTCCTGAGGGGTCTGTTGTCCCCGTGTCACCCTGCCCAAGGGGCATGCTGGCCAATTCTAGTGCGCTGGTTGCCTGGGCTCTGGGATGTTGAAGCCCCTCCCTGTGCGGATGGTAGAACCATTAATATGGGTCGCTCCTCCTCCAGGCCCTGGTGATGGGCCACCCTGACCACAGTGGGGCCGCTCTTCCCTAGGAGAGGGCTTGTTTTGACTGGAGCGGGGGACAGAGTGAGAAAGCCTTGGTCAGTGGGCTTTTTCCTGTCATTCTATCACTGGCCTCCTAGTCCCCTTCCTGGCACTGCTCAGCCCTACGCTGTTCTCTGCCCCAGGACACAGTTTAACTTCTGCCCTGCAGAATGGACTCCCCTCTTTGCTTCTGGCCTGGGCTGCCTATTCATGTCCAGGAACATATCTGCCTCGAGTTCTGTTTTGTATCCCTGCCACCTGCCAAGATAGGTCACTTGCCTTTGCTGCTGTCCGCCATCACTGTGCCAGTCCTAGGGACACATGCGGGCAGGAAGCTGTGCTGAGCACCAGGCCTGATTCTGCTTCTTGCCTTACACACCACTGCTTCCCAAGGCCCATGTGACTGTAGCCATTATGCTACCCGGGCCCTGCTTGACCCATTTTTCCCAGCCCAGCGTCCTACCTGCTGTCATGATGTCTCAGTGATATTTAGAAAGTGGACCTAAGACTGCTTGTCCTCGGCAATGAGGAGGGCGAGGGTCAGGATCCTGAGACAGCGCCCACCCTCTTGACCGAATCCTTTCCCACATGTGTGGTATAAGCCCAGCCCCTCCGTCTCGCTGCCCAGGTGTTCCTGATTTAGGAGCTGGCCGCTGCCAGTGGGTTCTGGAGGCAGGAAGCATTCAATATGAAGCAGATGGAGGCTCGAGCCCGCCCCCTTTACCATTTGGGAATGCCACCTTGGCAGGCACGCTCGATGCCCACTCTCTCAGGCTCACCTCTGAAGGCAGTGACAGATAAAGACGCCAATCTAGAGAGGACTTTGTTACCTGATTGTTTGGGCACTGGAAACACCCCATTTCTCATTCAAGCCCAAAAAAAGTGTGCTCTTCTCTCCTCCAGAGGCAAAAGACCCAGTGTGATGCTGCTGTCCGGCCTTGGATGTCCTTGCAGGCCTGGGTGGCCATCAGATGACCCATGGGTCCGGAAGTGCAGGCATAGATAGTACTCTAAGCAGCTCGCCTCTGTGCATGTGGAGACTGGCACTGCCTACCTCCGGAAATCCAAAATCCTAATCCTTGGGCTTGTTCCTATTTTGGATTTTTTTTCTGAAAGCTTTGAGTTAGCAGAAAAGTTTTCAGGGAACTCCCTGAGTTAGGGCCGAGGGTGCCTGTGATTACCAGGATAGGGTCCTCTTATTTTAAGACAGGGCCTCACTAGTCTAATTGCCCAGGCTGGGCTCAAATGTGCAGTCCTCCTGCCTCAGCCTCCCAACGTGCTAGGAGCACAGATATATGCCACCATACTCAGCCCAGGGGGACTTGAGATCATGGTGACCCAGAAAACACCAGCCAGACTGACTAGATGAGGTAAGTGTTATCCCATTGGAGGCCACCAGGGGAAGCCTACATCAGCCATGCACAAGCCCACAGTTTTCCCAACATAGGGAAAGGAGTAGAGATAAGAAATGAGTTCCAGACCCAGAACTCTGACCTGGAAGTTTCCTTAAAAAGTCCCTAATCTTCCTGACTCCTATTCCCCCCTGTCCCACTCAGAGAGCGAGGGCCAACAGCTGTGGGCAGGAGAAACAGCAGTTCTCGTGGGAACTGACCCCCTCTCCAGGCCCACCCACAGAACTTAAGGTCTGAGCCACAGCTTGAAAGGAGGGTCCCTGGGTTCGGGCTGTCTTCAGAGACTAAGAACTCCGTGAGGGACTTGGGAGCCCTAAGCAGGGCAAGGAGTGGAAGGCAAAGGAGGTATGAGGAGATAGACCCTGCACCCTCACATCAGCCACAGCCTCTGCTCTCTTTGGCTTTGGCCTGAGTGCCAGCCAGGGAGACTTTGTTGTAAGATTTCATTTGAAAAAAGGCAGGAAGGTCCTGAGCCAAAAAAGACAAGAAATTCATTGAAGACTACTTGGCCCAAGCTTCTGGCTTGATAGGTGTGGAAACGGAGTCCAGAGAAAGTGACTGCCAAGGCCATGTTCACCGGGCGGAACCACATCAAGGTTCTTGCGCGGCCCTGGGCTTTCTTCTGGTCACCTTGCACTCAGGGTGGTGGAAAGAAGTTGCTTGATAATATGGAGAAGAAGGGAGCAGGGAGGCTCAGCAGACCTGCCGGGGCCACCTTCAGACTCTAGGGAGCGTCCGGCCCTGTGTACTCAGTGCACACTCCTGAGGCCCCTGCCCACTGACTTGCGCTGGGGCCCTGGCCGCGCTGCCTCCCTCCTGGCCAGCCGCCGAGGGTCTAGGTGTGGCCTCGACTGAGGAGCGAGTAAATGAGTACGGGGGGTGGGCAGGCGCTGCCCGCTCTGTCCTGGGTGGACTTAGTTCTTGATAAGCAAGATGTTCCCAAAAGCTCAAGTGGATTTTCCACCCTTTTCCGTGACCAAATGTGCTGTGAGAAACACTAGGGATTGCCAGGGACATGCTGCCGGGAGAGTCCAGCTGCAGCAGATAAGCTCTGAGGCCGCTTCAGCCGCTTCTGTCTACCTAGAGCACCACACACTCTGGGAACACCAGCCCTAAAGTAGTCAAAGTGAAGAATGGTGGGAATAGCATGTGCTTTGGACTGATCTGTGAGTTAGTGCAGGCCCTGGGGACATGGGGGACAGCAAGTCTCCTAGGGGACGCTTGATGTGGGCTGGGCTGGCTGCCTCCTCTCCTTGCATTGCACATGTTAACCTCTGACCCCATTGTGCATCCTGCTCCCCAGTCCCAACCTGGGCCTCTGCCTGTGCTACTAGTACCACTTAGGAACAGAGCTGGGCTTCTAGCTCAGCTGTTTAGCAGGCAGGGACCAGGCTCAGGGGAACTCTGAGATCTTGGGCCTCGATTGCCTGAAACAACCCTAATTGCTGTCTCCTCAGACAGGAGAGTCGGTGGAGGTTAGGGTTAGCCAGGGGGCCCTTTGGCCGAGTTAC
Source organism: Thryonomys swinderianus (assembly GCA_004025085.1). NCBI lineage: Eukaryota > Metazoa > Chordata > Mammalia > Rodentia > Thryonomyidae > Thryonomys > Thryonomys swinderianus. Next base: position 7,394 of record PVIC010008833.1, read on the forward strand.
ATGGTACAAAGGCCTCTCTCCTTGTCACGTGCTGGGTGTCATTCAGTGGTGAATAAGTGAATGAGTAAACAAGTGAAGTAGTAGCTGTGAGCCTTAGATCTACCATTTTCTTTGCTGTGACTTTGAGCAAGGGGTTCCCATGCCTGGGCCTAGGGTAGGCCTTGAACATAGCAGGACTCCGAACCTGTCCAGTGGGTAGACAGACATAAAAAGGTCTCAGTTCCTTATTCTAGGAAGACATTTATCCTTTGGTCTTAGGTTTTGGTCAGGGTAGATAAAGAACCATGTGTGAGCGCACAGTAGGAATGCAGGGACTGCAGAAACAAGAGTGTGGGAACACAGGCCCATCCCCAACCCCAAAGTTCTCCTGATGACAGGCTGGCCTTCCCCAAGCTCACACGGCCTCACCTCAAGCTCTGGTCTCTAGGCACCCGGGCACAGCCCTGCCTGGTTCTCTTATAGACTGCACTCTTGTGCCCATCCTTGGGCAGAAACCACTCCTGGGCATCCTTTCTGTACCCCACAGCCTGGGCCTGAGTCACCCTCCACCATTCCTGTTCCCGATTCTGTTCCTCTGGGCCCACTGTGTTCTTTGGGGGCTGGAAGGAGTGTTCTTGTCAGACCCCATCGTATCGCTCCTGGTCCCCATCTTCAGCCAGGTGCCAGGCTCCTCTGGGGCCCTCAGCTCCTGCATTAGGACTCTTGGGGTAACCTGTTGAGCCTCTCCCTTCTCTTTCTCACCCTCAGGCAGTCACCACTGAGGGGGCTTTTTTTTTCTAAGGGGGTTCAGAAATGCCCTTACTAGCTTTGGAGTCATTTGAGTTACAGGATGAGGACAAAGAATTGGGGCTATAGTCTGTGCTGGGCTGGGGGTAAAAGTCACTCTAGACCAAAAAAAGAGGTCACTCCAGAGCTGCAGCAGCCGCATCCTAAGGTTCTGAGAAAGAACCACCATCCTCGGTTCACAGGCTGCGGGATTTGCCTGGAAGCTGTCCCGCCCCCGGCTGTCACCAAGGCAGCAGGGTGGCAGTCCCTGCCTTACCCGCCCACACGTCTCAGGCTGGGTATTATTCCCTGTTGAACTTTTTTTCCCTCAGTGATGCCACTGCTGATCACTTGAGCCCGATTTTACCTCAGTCACAGCTGTGCTGGGTTTCGAGTCCCCCTCCCTAGATGGAGCCTGGGGTCCTACCCACTTTTCCTTGGAGGGAGCCCCTCATTCCTTTGGCAGAGCGCCCAGGGAGAGGATGAGGGAGGATGGGACAGTCCATCAGGAATGTTTTTAATTCCAAAGGCAGCCACATCTGTTCATGGGTGCCTTACCACCCAGGCTCTGTTTATCCAGACAGGGGCCCTTGGATGTCCTCGGAGGCGGGTTCTGCCAGGTGTGGCTGGACAGTGGGGCAGACAGAGGCAGGGGGAAACGAGGTCACTTCCTGGGTGGCCAGGATTGCCTGAGCCTATCTCCTGCAGCAGAGAAGGAGAAGGATCCGTGGTGGGCTTCAGGGATTAGAACAGATGCTGTGTTTGAATAACTTCCTGGGGACATTTGTCTTATATAACACCCCATTGCTAGGCCAGCCATTCCAGGAAGAAATGAGTCAGGCTGGGGAAGAGAAGGTAAATCTGTACCATCCCCAAAGGAAAGCCCTGGTCCATCGGGAGGAAGGAAAAGACGAGCATCTCCAGCAAAGAGCCTCCCAACTCAGTTACCCATCTGCTAAGGCGCTTTTGTCACCATGGAGACCAGTTAGCCATCTTTCATCCAATCAGAGCTTGCTTTTCCCAGACAAATGTTGAGCCTGGGTTCATAAGACAGAAAGTCTAGGGCTTTAGGAACAGGATTTACTCTTCACCCTCTTCTCCCACACACCCACATTATTCCTCCAGTCTTTACCTTGTTTCGTGTAACCGACCTAGAAGAGAGAGATCCTTCGAGGTAGACACTGAGCTAAATCCCCAGCAGAAAGACAATCTTTGAGAGCCGGCAAAGGTCCAGCTCTGAAGTTAGCCAGCCAGTCCGAACGCTGGCTGCTTGTCTGCAGTAGGTGAACACGGTGAGCGCTTACACTGGCACCTTCCCAGCCAGTTACCCGAGCAGCCGCTGCACATTTACAGAGGATGAAGAGTAAAGCCGGGGCCCAGCAGGGGTTAGCCTTTCTGGGCTCATCTCCATAAAGCTGCCTCTGATACCTGTGGCTAGAAATATCCTCTCCCTTCTCAAGTTTTATGGTACCTTGTCTGTGCTGTTCAAACGATATAACCTTAGATTTCTTTAAGGCAAAGATGAAGATTTGTTGGTCTGGGTGTGACGCATAGTAGGTGCACAAGTGATATGTGCTGAATGGATGAAGGCATTTCCACCTCCTGGGGAGAGTTAAGTCACATCTCCCCTTCACTCTGTCTGGCTGCTTTGCCGAGTTGCGGCTCTTGATTCATCTCTGTAATTCGCCAGTCCCTATCCCAGGGTTGGGCACGCAGCCAGGCCTCCATCCCTGCCTCCTGAATGAATGAATGAATGAATGGGACAGAGATATGAAGACTGCGGGAAGGAGCAGAGTGGCAGTTGTGATGAGGAGCTTCCTTATCCTTCATGGGGCTAGAGGAAGTCTCTTTGGAAGTGTCATCTAAAGTGACAAGGGACACAAGTGTGTGCCAGCCTCTGGTGATCTCTTCACTCCCCCCATCCAAGACTTTTGTGGCAAAGCCCTCTAGCTGTAGTGTTTGGGCACCCTTGGCTCGGGTGTGAGGAGGCGCTGTGTAGCCCAGCCCCATCTGCACTGTACACCTGTGGAGCCCAGAAGAGGTGGAGCCAATTCAGCAGCCCAGAATGGACACCTAGGGCCCAGGCCTGGCATCTAGCCATGCAGGCTCCAAGTGGAGCTGTGGCCCCATCTCCACCAGGCGGGGAGGACCCATCCTACCACGTCAGGGTCCTCTGTGGGGGGCGGAAGCTCTGGAGTGGGCTTGACCTGTGTTTGTGTCTGGCCTCTCCTGGGCCTGGGTGAGTTGGTCATCACTGTCTGTGGTTTCTTTAGTTGTAAAATGAGAATGCCTATACAGTACTTACTTCATGAAGTTGGGGGAGGTTGGATTCATCTACTTAGGGCACCTCACATATGACTGGTGGGTTCTTGGCCCACTCTGCTATGAATTTTCCCCTTTCTCAAAAATCTCCAAAGGTTTTTATGTAAAACTCCCAAGCATTGTCGCTGGCTGAGGCCTACATAGACATTTGGATGCCAAGAACTGGTCTCTGTCCCCTGACCCACATGTTCTAGAGTCATCTAAGAAATGTCCTGACCCAGGTCCTTTTCCTGAATCCAAAGAACCTTCCACACTTCACTAAGGCACAGTGACCGTGAACAGCGGAGACTTGCCAGGGGACCCGTCACTTCCTCACCGCAACTACATGACCTCAGTGAAGAACTCCTTCCCTGAGTTCCAGTTCTCACAGTTATGAGAACAGCAATGCTATGGTCACATGAATGCAATTGGCAGTTTTTGTTGTTTTATTTTTATTTTGGGCAGGAATGGGAATTAAAGTCAAGACATTGGCACTGAGCTACATCCCTAGTCCTTTTTTACTTTTTATTTTGAGACAGAGTCTTACTAAGTTACTCAGGCAGGGCCAAAGTTGTGATCCTCCTCCCTCAGCCTCCCAGAGTACTGGAATAACAGGCATGTGCCTCCTGGCCCAGCTGCAACTGGTTGTTTGAAGGCCCTGTGTATGGGTCATGGTTGGCACCATGCAGATACTGGTTTCTTTCCTACACGTGCCAATCTGGACAGTGGTGAGATGTCCTTTATCCCTGCTTTGTGTACACCTACCCTCCTGGGCTTCGGGCTTTTTTCTTGCCTCTCAGTACCGTAACTTACATGGTCACCTTGAGACATGATTCACTGTCACTCTTCAGTTACATGTTAGTAACAAGGTCTTACTCTGTCCCCCTTGGTGCCCTCCACAGACATATGGCTGGTTCCCTGTGCCATTGGATGTCCTGTGCCTCTTGCAGCAAAAGCCCTTCCTGGTGAGATGTGCAGGGCCAGCTGTATGAGCCCCTGTGGCCAAGGTAGCCTTGGCATTTTCATGTCCCTGTGAAGGACTACAGTGGCCAGATTCCCACTGAGGCTACTGAACCCAGGAGGCTCCCACACAGGAATCCTCTGTTTGTTTCTTTCTCTCTTGAGACGGATAGTCTCCATAAGTTGCCAAGGCTGGCCTCAAACTTGGAGTCCTCTTCGACCTCTTCCCTGTAGCTGGGTGTACAGGTGCACACTACGGTGCCTGACGTCTTGCCCCACAAGAGGAGGTTTGGGAATGCTGGCCCATCCATGTCTGGCCCTGTCACCAGTTGACATGGGATGAGGTGCCTTGGGACAGCAGTTGGGGATAGACAGGGTTAGTCTTCTGCAGGTGGAGGGAGGCCAAAGTGCAGCTCTTAGGAACCCTGACTCCTATAGGGTCCCTGCGACTTGGCCTCAAGCCTCCCTAATACCCCGGTTCCCAGAGCAACTCGGTGGTGAAGGAGTTAATCCAGCATCTAGAGGAAACCGGACTGGCTAGTGTTTAGCTGCTTGTCAAACTTTATTTAGTAGGGGCTGGAAGGAGGGATGCAGGGGTTCAGAGGAGGAGCGCCAGCTTGCCAAGAGTTAAAGCCAGGGGGTTGGATGTTTTCAGAGGGGGCAGCTCCAAAGCCTGCTTTGAGTCACTTCCTCTGGGGGGGAGGTGCCCCGCGCTGCCTGCCTGCCACTTGACACTCGGGCACTGTCCCACTGTCGGTGTTCTCTCTGTGCACCAAAAGTGAAGAGGACCCGCAGGCAGCGGGGAGGCCCTGAGGCTACAGGGAGGCACCCGGCGCCCTCTGCTCAGCGCTCAGCTTGACCGCTGCTTCTGCTTGCGGAGGGGCGGAGGCGGGCTGCAGTCTCCGGGAAGGGAGGGGGAGGAAGAGGGAGCGGGCGGGAGGGAGGAGAAAGCCGAGCCCCGCACCGCGCTTCCCGGGCTGCTCTACTAACAGTCCAGCCCCAGCGCTCCGCAGAGCAGCCTCACGGCGCGGCTGAGCGGAGCGACTCCCTGCGCCCCCCTGGAGCTGGCCCCGCGGGCGGCCGCCGGCATGACTGACATCCTGCTTCAGCCCGACTGCAGCCTGAAGGCAGTGTGCGAACCCCTGGAGCGCTGCTGCCTCAAACAGCTGGAGGAGCCGGAGAGCAAGCGTCCCCCCAACACTGGTGCCAGGCTCTGGGGCCGCGTGCGCAGCAAGCTGCTCCGCCACAAGGTGCTAGGCCGGCGGCAGAGGGGTCGGAGGGGTCGGGCTGCAGAGGGCTGCGGGAGGGCTGGGGCGCTGGGGTTCGCTCTCCGCCTGTGACAGCCGTCCCTGCTCTGAGGTTCCAGGGCAGAGGTGGGTTCGGTGCTTGCGTGTAGCTCTGCTCCAGGAGGCTTGGGCTTGATGGCGCTCACTGCTCCCCTACCCCAACCCTGGCTGTCTTCTCTGCCTCTGTCCCTGTCTCAGGAAAGGGGGGATTGTCGCTAGCACAAGCGGACTGTCCCAGCCTGGTTCCAAGTCTATAGTCAGAGGCTAAATGGACCACGTGGGGGTTCCTGGGTCTCATGTCCTCCCAGAAGGCAGCACAGGCCTGACAGTCCACCTTCACCCCCCCACTGCCCCACAGAGGTGCTGGCTTCGGCTTTGCTGAGAGCGTCTCAGTACATCCACCACGTGAGGTTACTTGGTGCAGGCTGAAGGCTCTTGACCACTGGGGGCCAGGGTGGGTGGTGGAGAGGTAACCACAGGGGTGCTGTAGGCTGCCTCTTCAGAGACCACCCAGATGACTGCTGGCCTGCTGCCACCCGGGCACCAGGCAACTCATTCAGTGTGCCAGGGGGCTGCTGACCCAGCAGGCAGCTCAGACCAAGCTGTGCCAGGGCAGACTACTGGTCCTGTCTGCAGCCCCAGACCTGAGTTGGGGTTAAAGTCTGAGATAGAAGCTGACTGTCCTGCAGTTGGGCAGGCTGCCTTGCGGCTGGCTTTGGGCCCTGCCATTGGGCATCCAAGCGAGAGCCAGGCCAGTGCTCAGCCCACAGTAAGCATTTGATAGCTCTGCAGACCAAATCAACTGCCCAAGACGTTGCAGGGTGTCAGTGCTTGCCGGCCAGGGCCATGCTAGTCCTTCAAGATAATGTCAGGGGAGGCCTGGGCCAGTCTGACAGGGGCTGCAAGCCTGCCTGTAGCTCAGAGGAAGACTGTGTATGGTTTTTTCCCAGCCAGCATAGACGCTCCAGGCACCTGCCAAGAGGAAGTAACTCTGGGCCTGTTGGCTCCCTCCTTAGTTTCATCTCTTGCCAGTGGGGCATACGTAGAGGTAACATCAGTTCTGGAAAGTGCTAACCAGGGCAGCAACTTGAGCCACCCTGCATTGGCCCCTGTGTCACCTTCAGCCTCCCTGGGGACCAGACTAGCAGAGCCCTGCTGGCCCTGGCTGCTACCAGAGCCCCTCTGTGCTGAGGCAGCTGTCTGTGCCCGGCAGCATGGAGCCAGCCCCCCCCCCACCCTGCCCGCCACACTGAACCTCCCCCCAGCCCTTGCTGAGGCCAGCAGACACCAACTCAAGCTCTTCATCCATTCCTAGACCCCAAGGTTTGCAAGACGCAGCCCAGGAGGCTCCTGACCCTTCCAGTTTACCTGCTCTTAGGGAAGGTGTCTGGCAGGTGAAATTAAAACTTTAAACTCCAAAACACAGACTCTGTTCTCCTGGCGTGTGTAGCTGGCAAAAGCAAGCCGCTTCAGGACCTCTAGCTGGGTTTGCCCCTGGTGCTGTCTGACAGCCCCACACCTCATGGTGATTTCTGTGCAAGGGCAATGGGTTGGCCAGGCGCTGGGCTGCTGAGCTTCGGGGTGCACTGCAGGGCGGCTCTGGTGCTGGGAGGTGTTGTGTAGTGGGTGACTCAGTGCCCCAGTACGCACTGTGTGACAGAGTGTCAACACTCTGGATGCTGGGAGTGATGGGGGGACATACAATCTCCTGTGACTGTCTTACTGTGCATTGGCTGGTGGTTGCACAGGCCGGGCTGAGGCTTGCTGTACTCTTCCCTTTCTTCCCTAGCCGCTTTAACCTATTTCTTCTGTGCAGTTGGCTCACAGCCAGGCCAGGGGGCTGGAATGAGGCAGCGGTAGGCAGAGTGGGGGCAGGAGAGGCTGCCTCAAAAGCTCATTAACTGAGCCCTAAGATTTAATGTTGTGAATGCTGAGACACCTGTGGCCTGTCTGCTCCAATTTAACCAGTCATTAAAGTCTGAAGGAATGGGGGAGGGGCTGGCTCATCCGGAGACCCTGTTTAAGGCCTGAATCTGTTCTGGTGCAAAGGGCCTAGTATTAAAACTAAGCCTTTGAAATAGTGTGGGGCATCTGGTCCCTGGAGCCTCCAGTTGTTGAGGGAAGAGAGGCAGGGGTCTTTCTCAGGCTTTTCTTGAGATCCACGGGAGCTAGAGTAGGATTGCTCTTGTCCCCAAGCAGAGTTCTAGGGCTGAAGCCTCATTCTGGCCCCTGACTTGGCAGTTGGTTTGTTGTGCAAGCATTTAGCAGAGGAGACACGTGGCGTTTGGGTTTGTGGGTTCTGCCAGCGCTGTCAGTATTTAACTTGTATTTCTACTTTCTTTCTTTCTTTTTTGGTTTATTTTTTTCCCCCTTAAATCATACTCAAGTTGACCAGTGCCACACCCTTCCTCCCATTCTCCTGCTTCTAAAGACTTAGAACTTCGGAAGGGGCCTCAGAAGAATCCCATTCTGAACCCTGTGGCACCCAGAGGTTTTAATGGAGTCTCTTGTGGGAGCTGTAGAGAGTCTAAGAGACCCAGAAGTGAGGTCGGGACACAAACACTTATCTGATTAGGAATTCAGAGCCCTTACAGGGCAAAGACGCTCTTGACCCAGACCGGACTGAGTATCTGACTGAGGGTGGGGACTCAGGCCTAACTGGCAAGATCTAGGGGAGCAGAAGACAGAGAGAAAGACAGCTTCTGGTGACTTTGTCTCTTGTTTTGAGGAGTTCAACATGGGCCTGCGAATTCTCTGCTTCCAAAGAGCTTCTCCCAGGAAATGGGCTGGTATGTTCAGTGGTGGCTATTGCTCCATCTGCGTGTACAGGGGGTCAGAGGGATTTCTGAAGAAGCACAGGATGAGGACCTCTGAGGTTTAGATGGGCACAGAAGAGGCTCCCTTTGTCAACTTTAGTGCCATCACTGGACAGTTCCTAGTCTGTCACAGAGTGTGCCATTTAACTAGAATTCTTGATAGCCCCAAGTCTGGAAACAGTCATCCACATCTTCAGAGGCTCACTCAGCCACTCACTCCCTGTTCCTGCCATCGAGGATACAAGGGCACTAGGTCCACGATACCGATGTGGTTTAGACTCATTCATTCATCACCTGACTCTGGCCCTCCAGAAAGATTTTCCCAGTAGAAATCTGTCCTGGCTGTGACTGCCCACTTCTCTACCCTGCTACCCCCTCCTCCTTTTGGGTACCAGGGATCAGACTCAGGACCTTCTGCTTGTCAGGCAGGCATGGCGCCACATCCTTCCCCATTCGTGGGCCCATCCTTACTCCCTTACATTGCTTACCACTGCATATGGCACTCTCCAGAGCAAGACCTGGTTACAGAAGCCACATGGTTGGTCTCCTGCCCGCCTGCCTGCCATGCTGGTTCCCCAAAAGCCCATATGACACCACAGAGCAAGAACCCTTGACTCTGAGAATCCGATAAAGGTTCTGAAGCCCCCTCAGACGCAGCCACCTTTTGCACAAACTGAGCTATTTCAGAGGGGCTCTTGGACCCCCAAAGTAAGAGATCTTGCTCTAAACCTACCAAGCACCATTTCTTGGCACCAGGAGAGATTGGATGGGTATTGGCCTCCTTAGCTCGGCCTGTCACCCTAACTGGGCGTAGTGCCATGGCTTTCCAAGGCAGACCAGAGAGAGCTGAGCCTGCTGGCCATGATCATTCCTGAAAAGTCAAAACGTGGGCCCATTGTTACAGTAATGTCCAAAGACAGGTAAGGTTTAGGACCAGGAGAGCAGACTTTTGGAAAGGGTCTGGGAACTTCTGCAAGTGCTGGTTTGGGGGCCTTGCTGGGTGTCAGTGAAAGGGCACTGATCTGGAAAGACTGGCCTCTGCTGAGTAGCCCGGCTGGCTGCCCACATTGTTGGGAGCCGGTCAGTGGACCATTTGGGCTGTCATGTCTTGCCGGCGATGGAAAGAGTGATTGTGTTGTAGCACCTCAGAGGGATGCACAGCCCCCTGCTCCTGGACCCTGCCTGCCCAGTCCCTAGGAGAAAGCCCATGTCAGCCCTGGATCCCATTAAGGCCTATTGATGAGGCCTGGTGTTCTTGTCCCCTCCCACGAGGTGGGCCAGTGAAGCTGCTCTCAAACCCCTTTGTGCAGAGTCTGAGGAGCCCTGAGATCCCCAAAGAGGTTTCCTTGGCCCCTGTAGGCTGGCGTTTGCTCCTGAGCCAGAAGCTGACATGATCTCCACCCTGCACAGTGACCCCAGTCTGTGCTGATGCCTCTGCTGAGCCCCCAGGGTAGTGACATGCTCTGCTCCTTCCCACTCTATGCCCAAATGCCCCCTCTGTGCTGTGGGAGACCTTGCAGCAGCCCTGGGCCTCAGGCTCATGCATCGTGGGGTGCTAGAGGAGGAGGGCTCCGGGGTAGGAGGCAGGGGGCTTCACATGCCATGTAGCGTCTGCTCTTTTGTCTTGCTGTATGACTGTGTGGAAATCTCCTCACCTCTCTGGTTCGTTGGGATCCGCAGTGTGAGAGAGCTAAACAGGATGATCTCTTAGGATCCCGTCATATGAGCTCTTGGCCATGACTCAAGATTCCTACTCCTAAGCCTTAAACCCTCAAGACGCTAGGGGAGTTGGTGGGAGAGGTCATGGGGCTACCCCTGGGCCAAGGCCAGCCATTCATTAAATGGGGAGCAGAGAGATGAGTGGGGATGTGGGCACCTGCCCCCGCGGTACTGGGGATTGAACCTAGGGCCTTTAAGGCCTTCACACTGAGCTACATCCCCAGCCCATTTAGATGGGGATTTGCTGAATTACCTGTGCTGGCTATGAATTTTCAATCATGCCTCAGCCTCCCATGGTGCCAGAGTACAAGGCTGCATCACCACCACATTCTGCCAAATGTGGGGCATCTTGCCCCCTGTCATGAAGGAATCCTAGTGGGAAGTCCTCGTCTCCTACTCCTGGGTCACTCGTTTGGTCTGTGAATGTCCCATGATCTTGCTGTACAGTGCAGGCTGACCTTGAACTCTATGTAGCCCAGGTTACCCTCAAATTTGCAGCATTTTCTTCTCTCAGTCTCCCAAGTGCTGGGATTACACCACCATGCCAGGCCAGGGCATCTTATATGAGCTAACATTTAAATATTAAGAAGGAATCAGCCATGAAAAATCTGGGGTCATCATAATGGGGCAAAGGAAGCGACTAGGGAAGAGCCTGGAGGTAGGTGTGTTCAGAGGCAGAGTCCAAGTAGGGAGTTGGCGGTGACATCGGATAGGGGGACAGCAGCCAGATTGCATAGGGTCCTGTGGGCCACAAGGAGCCTGGCCTTGAAAGCAGGCGCAGTGGGAAGTTGCTGGTGCGTTTCAGCACAACGTAGTGATGTTGCCGTGCTTTGAGCACAGACTGAGCACCAGGCATTATTCTGAGCCCTTGGTGTCCTATGAGGTAAGCGCTATTGTTATCCACACCATTTTATATATGAGAAAACTGAGGCTCAAAGAATGACCCAGATGGGGCCACATAATGGGGGAGGTGGGGAAGTACTTACAGCCAGGCAGCCTGCCCTGCACACGGGCTCGTATCTGCTGTGTCACCTGCCTTACGTGGCAGCCAAGAAGGGGGCCTGAACCCACTCAGTCTCTGCGACTGTTCCTCAGTTGTCAGGGGTCCTGAGTCTAGCAGAGACAGGGCTGTGTTCTGTGGAGGTGTGAGGCTCCTGTCCATCGCCCTTGCCTGGTGTGGTGCCAGCCCAGTGTTGGGCACAGCAGTGGGCACGCCAGTTACTTTTGCTGATGTGTAGTGAACCCAAGACTCAGAGCAAATGTCAGCCTGGGGGGAGAGTCCACTCCAAACCGCACAGGCAGTGCAGTTGCTGGTGCCCCATTTTCACTAGCACCAGGCACTGTGCCCAGAAAAAGTGCTCCTGGCCCAGGCAGGGAAGATGAAGTCAGTTTTAGAAAAGACTTTATAATTCATACCATGCCTCTGCAAGTTCGGAGGGAGGCCTCCGAGCCTGTGGTGGTCCGCAGGGCCCGTGGCCTTCTGCAGAATAGTGTGCATTTCCTTGCTGGGACTTCACAAAACCTCTTGCTTCAGACTGTGACCTCCAAGGTGACCCCTTCCCTTCTGGGGATGGGCCTGCTGGGGGCCGCTGTTGTGCTCCTCTGGCCCTGACCGCTTCTTTACTCCAAAGTGAGTCCTGCCTGTCCTCGCTGCCTTGGTCTCCCCGCTTTTCAAGTGTAGCTTTTCTTGGGGAAAGGTCTCCGTACTTCCTCGGGAGGGAAGGCTGTGGTCAGTGGAACAGTTCTGGGGGAGCAGTGCCTGGCCGTGGAGGCCTCCAGTAGAGGTCTAGGTTTGGGTTTTTCTGCTACCCTTCAAGGTCAGCCATGCTTGGCCGAGGGCTAGTAGTGTGGTGTGTGTGAGAGGCTGAGTCGCTGCAGTGGGGCCCGGGGGCAGTAGGTCAGCAGAGGCGCTAGGAGGCCGATGTGGCTTCACTGCAAGCCCATTCAGAGCTGCTGACGCCCTTCCATATGTGGGCCTAGGGAACTTCAGAGGTCTTGAGAGGAGAAGGGGAGGCCAGCAAGGCAAAGTGGCCTCGTGTGGGTGCCTCAGAAGAAAGAATCAGCGGAGCCAGCGTGCGGCCGGCCAGGGAAGCGTTGAGCAAACTTTGGCTGCAGGGTGCGCTCCGGCAGCCCGGTGTCCCTGTGCCTGTCTCTGCAGTGTGGGCCAAAGAGGCAGAGCTGCCAGGCCACTGGGAAGAGGAGGCGACAGCTCACCAAACTTGATCCTGGTCTCTTCTGACCCGTTTGCCAGGCTGGAAGCTGTAGGGAAGGCGTGGCAGCCCCTCCCCCTGCACGCTGCCTCTCCTGGAGCCTCTCTCGGAGCAGCCACGTTGACGTTGACGGAATCCTCCAGTGCCCTCCTGGGGGGGGCTCTTGGCAGCTCCCAGCTCCCCACTGCCCGCCCTGCCGTGCCTTGCACGCCTGTGGTGTGTGCCAATGACAGGCTAGTTCCTTGTCCTAAGGGGACCCAGCCCTAAGTGACTGCACGTAGGGGAGGGCACCCCAGGACCGCCACCCTGGCCCCTGGCATGGGAGCCACAGCCAGCATACCCACTTCAGACACGAAGCCTGGCTCCAGCCCGGTGTCCAGGCCCTGGCTCTTGGCCTGAGGTGAGGATGCCCAGAGACATGGTCAGCCAGCTTTGCTTCCCAGTTACCCCTCCAGTCAGTGGCTAATTTTTATTCAGACCCTTCTTGAGTCACTTTCTAACATTTCCCCCTATTCTTAGGGTGATGACTTCAGTGCCCTGAATTTACCATCCTTGTTAAAAAGCATTGCATTTTAGCTGGAGATTTAGCTCGGTGGATCCGGCACCTGCCTTCTCAAGCACAAGGTCCCTAGTTCTTTCGATCCCGGTAACCATATAGAAACGATATCAGGCATGGTGACTGATGCCCTCCAGCAATCAGTACCATATACCACAGTCCCAGGCTTGGTGGCTCATGCCTGTAATCCCAGCACTCAGGAGGCAGAGGCAGGAGGATTGCTGGGTTCCAGGCTTGCCTGGGCTACATAGTGAGCTCAGGGCCAGCCTGAACTACAAAGTGAGACCCTTTCTCTTAAAAAAAAAAAAATTACATTTTTATTAACTTCTGAAACCATATCTGAACTTCAAGGAAAAGTCCACCTACCTTCCAGGAGAGGAGCAGGAAGCTATCCTCGGCCCAGGGCACCGAGGGTAAAGCAGGGAGGGAGTAAAGGGAGGAATGGGAGCCATCTTCAGGGGGCAGGAGGCTGAGTTCCTTGAGGGCTCTGGGCCCCTTTTCTATGACAGTGATGATAGGAAGCGCTGAGGGAGGGGATCATCAGAGCTGGGGGGCCAGGAGGCTTGGAAAAAGGGTAAAGGCCATTGTGATCAGGGGTTCCCATCGTCAGTGAGCCCAGGTACATTTCAGAGCGATGCTGAGAGCTGCTCGGTGCCGCTGCCCCTGAGACAGAAGCAGTCCGTTCTGTTTACCCGCAGACAGAGCTACCACAGGTTCCGAACTGGAGGTGAAAGATGCGATAAGGGCCGGCAGGAAGGGGAGGTGGCAGAAATCACTCCCCACAGACTGTCGAGCAAGCTGTGGACTTAAAGGAACGTGGCACAGTTTGAAGAACGTGGCCCAGCAGTCAGAAGGACTCAGAGTTGAACATGGCCTCGTCACCTGTAGGAGCAAGTCTAGCGACCCCAGGATCAAGAGTGGCTCAGACTGTCGTGCATCTCCTAAGTGCCAGCCCTCCAGGCCAAGGGGAAAATGATGGCATCACATGCCTGGAACTCCTAAGAAATGAGGCCAGGAAGAAGGGCTTGGACTTTTCAGAGGGGACTCCCAAGGGTGTTCTAGAAACCGAGAGCTCTGGGCGACACTCAGGTATGTCCTTTCCCAAACGTGAAGTCACTTGGGTCTAGAAAGGGGAAGTAGCCTCCCCCAACCACCTGCAGGATCCCGGCAGAGGTCCAGCATTCTGGGGACCTAGTGCTCCCCTGTGATCAGCCCTATACTTCAGCCATTTCTCCCCGGGCCCATTCTGTCTCCTGTCCTTGCCCCCACCTCTGGGGGAGTATGTATGTTACCTGTGGCACGAAGAGGTGACCAGGTGGTTCCTCTGCCCGGCCCTTTGCAAGTCCCATCTATCTTCTTCCCTCCAGGCGACCTGCTGTCCCCAGGTACCTGCTCTAGGGGGCCCGTGGATGACACCTGCCTGTGGATTTGGAGGGGTTAGTACTCAGGTGTTCCCTCCCACCAACACCCCAGGGGCAGGTTCCTCTACCCCGAGCACTAATTTAATCAGGAAATAGCAGAGTCCACATTTCCCAGGGGTTATAAATAGTCACAGCCATTCAGGCAACATCATTTCTCTGGAAAATGTGCCATGTCCCTCTCTACTCCCCTCCCTCCCTTCTCTGTATTTAAATGACATCCTGAAATAGACTTGGTTTCTGGAGGCTGCTGGCCCCCTGGGAGACAGAGCATCCTTGCCAGGGCACCCAGGGGTGGGCAGATCTTCCTGAGTGGGTACCAGACCACACCTGCAGCAGGGATCAGAAGTATGGTAGTGGTGGGGACTTGGCCAAGCAAAAAGGGCCACCCTAGCCAAAGGGTAGTATGTAAAACAACACAAGCAGTTCCTGGCAGGCAGGCCCTTGGTATGGCAGGAGGGCAGTGGACGTGAGCACTCCAGGGCCGGGGGTCCTGGAAGACGTGCAGTAAAGCAGGCCACCGTGCCAGGAGTTGCTTCTCCTGTCTCAGTTACTCCCAGGCAAGTGGGCTCGTGTGATGGAGGGTTGTGGGGAGGCTTGTTCTGTAGGTGCTTGCCAGACACAGAACCCGTGCTGGGAGGCCTGATGTCTGCGTTCTGAGTAAATCCTGGTGACAGCGGCTGACACTGTGGCATGAAGGGTACAGGACTAGGTTAGGTATATTGCCACTTACCTTGCAGCTTTAGCAGATCAAGCCAGATCTGATTTTATACCCAGCCCTCACTCCTTGGATGTTTGGAACTAGGCAGGTTCTTTGTATTCTTTCCTTTTTTCTCCCAGTATAGGAACTCAAACTCAGGACCTCGTGCTTGCCAGGCAGGCGTGGCACCACTGAGCTACATCCCCAACCCCTCTTTGCATTCTTTAAGCTTGGTGCCCTTGTCTGTAAAATGGGAGTAGCCACAAAAGCTAACACCACACAGGCTTGTGACGGAGCCTGAGATTGTATTAGGGGGTTTATCCCAACTTTAGACTTACAGAAGATGTGTAGAATATATCAGAGAGCAGCCCTGTGAGCAGGCGGGGATGCCCGAGGAGGACAGTGCAGTTCAGGGACCTGTCCAGACGCACTCGGCTGACTGAAGACCCAGCCCACCTTGACGTCCAATCCCTGGCCTCTGCCCACTCAGACTGCATCTAGATGCCTCTCCAGGACTTGGGGAGAAACCCCACACACACACACACACACCCGCTCAGTTCAGAGCAGCTCCCAGGAAGTGCCAGCTCATGGGAAGCTGGGACAGAAGAGCTTGAGGGGATCCAGCCAGGTCCCTGGAGAGACCTGCTCTCAAAAGGGCTGGTCACTCCAGAACGTGTCTCCCAAGGGAGCCAGCCTCATCAGCCCGCTTCCCCCATGGCCACCGCTGGGGGACAGTGGTGGGGACAGAACAAGATGGAAGAACTACAGGAAGCAGCCTGCTTCCTGGAGGGAGAGAGGATTCAGGACAGAGGCCAGGGGTGCCATTGGGGCCAGTAGTACCCTTGGCCGTGAATACTCTGGACTAGAGATCCTGGGGGGAGGGCCCTCCCCAAAGGTGCCTGCTTCTCCACCCGCTGCTTTCTCCATCTCCTGTCCTCAGTTCACTCCCTTCTTTAGGGAGGGCTGACTGCTAAACACGGTCTGGGTCACAGCTGCCCAGACACAGGGCCCAAAAGCTGGCCAGGTACAGCACGAGGGCCGTGTCTGAGGTGACAGAAGATATGGGACAGACTTTGGCCAGATCCAAGTTTTCCTTCTGTGGGGGACAGTGGCCTGTTAGGAGCAGCGGGGTCGAGGCGATGGGGTTCCCAGAGATGTTCTCAGACAAGGCGGCCATCCTGTCAGCAGATAAAACTCTGAGGCTTAGGCTCATAGTGAGGGCTTGACCCAGGGGCCCCAGGTCTTGGCGGGGTGGGGAACAACAGAGGGGACCGTAAAGCTGTTGGTGTAGGTGCTGAAAAAAAGAGATGCTAAAGGCTGATTACAAAGCTTTCTAAAGTCAGGCTGTGTCTGATTCTTTGCTTTCTGCTAAACTGATGAGGACTTAACAGCTGAGAGATCATTTAAAATAATGCTTGAAAATAGGCATAGAGGTAATTTAAGGTGAACACCATGGAAAGAGGTTAGTGACTCACCTAATAGTGCTATACTAAAACTTTTCGCCTCATCTAGTGATTTGTGTGAACAAAATGCTTCCTAGATTTCAGTATTTAAAAGAAAACCAAAAAATTTTGAAGAGAGTTGGCACTTCATTTCATTCTAGCAAAAACTAACATTCGTAAAGATACATGAACTAAAACAGAAAGAACGTTCTACCTGTCTCACTCAGAGGAAGGGTTCCACCAACACACCGCTTTGCTGCTTGGTATTTATTAAAATTTGTGGTAAATTGGAGTATTTTTTTATTGTACACTGCTAATCATGGGACAGTAATAATAATTCCAGGACAAAATTTATATATTCAGCAATATTTTAGTCTTAGAAAGTTTCATTTTGATGTATAGAAGTATTTTGGGAGCAAACTATAATAGGGTGATGAATAAAAGACTAGAAAATTATGAACTAAGAGGAACCTCTTAAGGATAAATGGAACAGAAACGTAAATCCAAGCAGAAAAAGACAAAGCAGGCTTTCTACGAGGGAAAGAAGAACTTGCATGTATGTTTTTAAGTGGATGATAGTGGGTATCAAATCACTATGCTAATTATATTGCTCTGCATACATTTAAGAAATGATGTAATGGTTTTAAGATATCAATGTTTACATTATGGTGGAAATTATATTCCTTGCGGCTATTTACGCATGCTGTAGAAATATTCTTGGGAATACATAGTTTTTCAAAATTATTTTGCTGGTGTTCAGGCAGAATGGTTTGAAGGCCACTGAGTGAGAGATTGAATGAAGTCCCAAAAGCCCTGTGCCTCGAGCCTGTGGGGAGCCAGCCGCTGGACCCGCGTTGTCTCACTGCATCCTCGCAGTGGTCCGGGAAGCCAGTTCTGTTACTGGCTGCGGAGAGCAGAGGAGGCTCAGCAAGGTTACAGTCTGCCCAGGAGCTGCTGCTGAAAGCTGCACGGCCAGGTCTCAAACCCAGGCAGCTGGCTCCTGAGCACAGACTCTGGTGTGCATGGCACCAGCTTCGCCTTCACTGCTCTACATGCACCTGTACCGAGAGAGGCGCATCTCCTCCAACTGCTCCATTTGGATAGTTGAGCAAGCTGCTTGCCTCTTCTGACCTTCAGCTGGTGCATCTGTGAAATGGATTGACAGTACCTGTCTCACAATGTAGCCCTCAGACACCTTCTGATGGGCAAGCACCCTACAGAGTCCCTGCCTCCTCCTCCAGGTCAGAGGACCTTCCATTAGCCTGGGCCAGAGGCGCCTGGGCTAGAGCTGCCCTGAGGGGTTCACTTCAAGATGAGCATCAGGCTTAGACTTGGCTGCTCACCTGCAGGGGGAGAGCTGGCTCCGTCCCTGAGCGATCCCTGAGCTGCCTCTCAGGCCCACTGACGGCCCCTCCCTCTCTCCTTCTCTGCAGTTGGATCCACAGACTGTAGAAACCAAGAACTGGCACACGGATGTGATCGAGATGAATGGGGTAAGTATGGGAAATAGGAGCTGCCTGAGCAGCGGGTGCCATCCTGCCCCCATGTGCTAGTGCCCTTCCCTCTCCCAGCTGCAGCTGTATGTGGAGTCCTGGGGGTAGAAGAAGTTGTCTTGGCGAGGGAGATCCCTGTGTTTCGAGGGCACTGCTCAGACACTCATGCCCTGTGCAATTTGTGCCTGCCTGTCTCCCAACCAGATCAAAGTGGAATTCTCCATGAAATTCACCAGCCGAGACATGAGCCTGAAGAGGACTCCATCCAAAAAGCAGACTGGCGTCTTCGGGGTGAAGATCAGCGTGGTGACTAAGTAGGTGCTGTCTGGTATCAGAGTGCTGGCGCTGGCACCCAGGTCTCCATCAGTCCCTGCCTCCCAGCACACCCTGCACATGCAAGACCCTACCTAGTCGCACACACAGACACATACACCCACGCAATAGCAACAGGCGGCCGGTTTGGAGGTTGAACGTAGCCTGTAGAGGTATGTACTTCAGAAACGAGAGCAATCTTGGAAACAGTAACATAAAGGAAAGGCCCAAATTGTTCATTTCTTCCAGGATACAGGAAGATCCGACAGTGACTCTAGGCCTGCACTTGGGCTTGGTAGCAACAGGCTAAGGTCGAGGAGTGGCTGCCCCTTGGGAAAAGGCAATTCTTTAGCTCCCACCATCCCTTTGTGCCCCTTGTCTCCAGGTCCTGACCCAGCTCCTTTCTACCTGTTGGGCCTCCCATATGGACTCTTGAGGTGCTAGGAATTGAAGCCAGGACCCCACACAAGTAACTGTACCCCTGAGTTATGCCTCTACCTACCCCCTCCCATAAGCATTTGGTTTTTAGTTTTCTTTTCTTTACTTTTGGAGTTTTGAGACACAGCTTTGTAATCCAGGCTGAACTTGAACTCACTGTGTAGCCCAGGCGAGCCTCAAACTCATAAAAGTCCTCCTGCCTCTGCCTCCTGAGTGCTAGGATTACCGGCATGAGCCACCACCGGCAGCATTTGATTTGGAGGGAACGTTTCTTCTCAAGAGCCTGCGGGCTGCCTCCCAGCACTTCCTCCTGCCTGTGTCCCTCGCTGTGCCTCGGCAGGCCAGCCTTGCCAGGCAGTGGGGTGGGAGGATGGCCTCTTCCTCAGTCCTTCCCTGTTCCGCTTAGAACTCTAGATATTAGAGCTACCTTAGGCCAAGTTATGCTGAGGTAGGGGGCTGGATAGTACACCAGGCACCGCAGGACTCCCTCTTCCCAACCCTGCATCCCTTGTCCCCAGGCGGGAGCGCTCCAAGGTGCCCTACATCGTACGGCAGTGTGTGGAGGAGGTGGAGAAAAGAGGCATCGAGGAGGTTGGCATCTACCGGATATCAGGGGTGGCCACAGACATCCAGGCGCTGAAGGCCGTCTTTGATGCCAGTGAGTCTGGGGTCCCATCCGGTTGGAGGTGCCCAAGCAGGCTGGGAGGAGAACTCAGTGGGACCAGGAGGCCTCCTCCGTGGAGCCTATGACCTGCAGTCCACCATGGCACAAGGTAGACTGTTTCTGAGTCACTATGGCAACTACACGTTCTGTATTTTCTTACATAATCATCCCCACTCTACTGTCTTATCCACTGCTACAACTAAGAAAAGGGTGGAGCTCAAAGAGGCCAACTCACTTGCCAGGGTTCTTCCAGCTCATAGGTTTAGAGCATGGACTTAAACTCAGAACTTTCTGACTCCAAAGTTGTGTTCCCAGCTTTTGTGCTAGTGCCTAGGATCTAGTGAGCTGCAGGGAAATTAATATGCTCAGCCTGGGTTTGCTGGCTCAGGCGTCCCTCTGCCTTTGTGCAAGCGCCTCGGTGGTGAGGACCAACCCTTCTGGTTTCCTCTTCCCCTGTTCTGCTGGTCAGGCTGGATAGGAAGCTGGAAGTGGCCAGTGATGTGTCCAGGTGGAGAGAGGCCTGGCAGGAAGCCCAGGGTGGAAGACAGGGCAGGCCCGGAACATGCTGGCACATGACTCCCCTGTGCGACCTGGAACCTGGAGCTTTGTCAGAACATGAGTTTAGGTGTGAGGAATGCACAGGGCCTTCCAAGGAGAGGCTTGGCAATGGGAAGATTCCAGTTGGAAGGAGGGCACACGCCACGTGGTATGGATGTGACCCAGGGACTCTGGATGACAAGTTTACTCTCCGTCCCTTCTCTGGGAAGCCACACTAGACGGACTGAGCCTGGCTGTCTGCTCCTTCAACCCCCAGCCAGCCGACACAGCCAACTCACAGAACCTGTGGCCACTACCTACTTCCTGTCTTTCTGGGGGACATGAGAGGCAGAGATGGGGCAGGTCGGCGTTGGCCTTGGGACAGATCTGAAGGCTGGTGCTGGAGAGAAGGGGGTGAATCGGGGGCCAGCACAACCCCTGACCTATTTCCCTCCCTGTAGATAACAAGGACATCCTGCTGATGCTGAGTGACATGGACATCAATGCCATCGCTGGCACCCTCAAGCTGTACTTCCGGGAACTGCCGGAGCCCCTCCTCACAGACCGACTTTACCCAGCCTTCATGGAGGGCATCGGTAAGCCTTCTGTCAGGGAGGGGCTGAGCCAAGCAGGCGTCCCTGGCAAGGGAAGTCTACAGCGAGCGTCTGCGGCCTCCCTTGCCTGTTGACCTGTGCCCACCTTGCCTGTGTCACCTGCTGGGGACACAGGGCAGGGGCTAGTCCCTCTCTCCGTGCCCTTCACACCCCTGGGGCAGCTTCCTTTTCCCCTTGCATTCTAAGCTGCTTAGAAACACGGGTTCTTAGGGAAGACTCCCCTGAGGTGGGCTAGCAGAGGCCGGCTCCCCAGAACCAAGGAAGAGGCTGGGTTGAGCTGAGGGAAGTGCGCCCGGCTGTGCCGAGCCTTCTAAAACTGCTCACCTCTCCCAGGGGCACCGGCCACCTACTCGTGCCAGATCCAGGCCTGGCGCATCCCTCCTGCCTGTTCCTTTCCTGGGGCAGGAAGGGCTTCATCTCCCACAGAGTGAGGAGCCCCGGAGAAAGCTGTTGCTCCCGTGCGCCAGCCTCTGAGGCAGTGACAGAGGAAGGGTTCCCGTCCCTGGGGACAGCCCTGGGGGGCAGGTCCAGTGCCGTAGGGAAGGAAGATAACAAGGACGAGGGACTAGTTGTGGCGGGCCCTCCTGGAGGAGCCAGCTACCAGCCGTCCAGATGCCTGGCCTCCCTGGCAAGACCTGCTCCCCAACCACGCAAAGTGAACGCTCTCCCTCGCCCTCACGGCCCTGGCGGCTCCTGCAAGATCGTCTCCATCGTGGGAGCCGAGCCCCGCCCGAGCCTCTTCTTTCCCCACAGCCCTGTCAGACCCTGCTGCCAAGGAAAACTGCATGATGCATCTGCTCCGCTCCCTGCCCGACCCCAACCTCATCACCTTCCTCTTCCTGCTGGAACACTTGAAAAGGTAAGGGCAGCACGCAGCCGCGGGGAGGGCCCGCAGCCGGTGCAGTCCAGAGTCCTGCCGTGCGCATGCGCGGTACCCAACTCCCTCAGCGCTTCCTCATGGTGCTGGCCTCTGCCGGCCACGCGCAGTAGGTGGAGCTTTGCTTTGAACAAGGTCTTGCTAAGCTGCCCGGGCTGGGCTTAACTGTTTATCCTCCTGCCTCAGCCTCTCAGAGCACTGGGATTCCAGGCATGTGCCACTATTCCCAAATTGCTTTTGAATTTCTTGGGCATTCACTGTCTCCTGTTTGGAGAAATGTGTGGCTCCTGAAGCCTCAAGTATTGATTGGCCTTAATCTCTAGATCGGCAGGCCTAGAGCAAGGGCCATAGATAAAACTTCATGGTTATTGGGCCCCAGTCTGTCAATGGTTCATGTAGTCAGTTTTGCATTTTTCAAGTGAAGTAGAATGAGCAGAATCAGGGTATTACATAAGCAGTAAGCTCAGTACTGTTTTGTTCAGTTACCTATCAATGTGCGTACTGGGCTATAACAGAAGGTATTTGTTACTCTGGGTCACAGTCAAGAGGTCGGCCTGTATCTCTTTAATAGTTAGAGAAACTAAGTCCCCAGACCCAGCAGGGACTACTTGGCTTATAGATCTATCCTTAGAGCCCACATCTTCCAAATCCTAAAAGAAGGCCCTCTCACCTTCCCCCATCCCCTCACGGTCGGGGTAAACCAGGAGCTGTTCACGCTGACATCTACCCATGATTCAGAACTGAAAGGTATTTTCTTCACTAGCTGTTGATCCTGGGACTAATTCCAGGCCGAGTGCCCAGGAGCTGCTCTGTACTACAGCGCCTCCAAGGCCGGGCGCACCCTTGGGTCCAGGCTCCTGCCGTGATGTAGCCAGGCTAGGCTTGCAAAGGCCAGTGGAGACCTGGATACATCTAGGGCTGGTGTCTTGTTTTTCCCATTATGAGACATTTTCCCTCTGGTTTGGCCAGGACCAAAGCCCCAACCAAGTCCCGAATAGTTTGGCAAACATCCTGGGGAGGACGCATAGGAGAGGAGTGGGAAAGGAAAATTCATTAGGTTTTCCACCCTGGGAACTGGGCACAGTCTGTCCCCACATCTGGGCCCCTGCCTGGAGCCGTGCGCATGTGTGTCTGTGTGTTACAGGGGGGCCAGCCCGCAGCACAGCTGCCTGTTGGCATCGCAGTGTTTGCCTGTCTCCAAAACAGTTGGCAGGCGCATCCGTGACTCCTGCCCAGAGGGCGGGACTGGTGGTGTCAGAGGGAGTGGGACGAGTGGCATTGCCCAGGGTGGCTGTGTCTCAGCCCTAGAAACATTTCCCAAGGTGGGGGGAGGCCCTGGTTTCTCGATGTGGCCAGTGATAGTGTGCCTCCCTGGGTCCCAGCCACAAATGGGAACTCCAGCTGTCACTTGGGGGACATAGCAGAGCATCAGGCCTGTTATGCAAGGAGCAGGCAAAATGCAAAAGGCCTCCAAAAGGCCGCAGCGCTGGGGTCCCATGAACAGGCCCTTCTGGGACAGTAGGGAGGACAGCCGGGGCTCCGCCTGGGGCTGAGGCTGTTCCTCCCTGGCTCGGCACGCAGAACCGTAGGCCCACTGAGCGCTGCTGCGAGGCTCCAGGCCATCCCCCCTTCCCCCTCTGTCCACTAGGACTCTTCCCTAGCCCCTCCTCCCAGCTGGGCAGCTGCATCCGGGATATCACAGTTACTTTCTCATTGCTGGCACAAAATACCCAACAATCACAACTTAAAGGAGGGAAGGTTTATTTTAGCTCAATTTGTAGAGGTTTCAGTCCATAATCAGCGGGCTCCAAGGTAGGGTGGATTGGCAGATGGACACAGCAGAAGAGAAACAATTCACGGCTTGGCAGACAGGATGAAGCAAGTGCTCAAGGCAGGACTGCTTCCTACTGGGCTTCACCTGCCGGCATCACAACCAGGCATAAACCTATCAAGGGACTAATCCAGTACCACACACCTATAGTCCAGTAACCTCCCCAAAGCCCCACCTAGGAGCACGTGAGGCCTGACGGTGAGTAAGGAACAGAAGGGTAAAGAACTTGAGTTTGTGGGCAGATGCCCAGTGTCACACCCCAGGACTACACAGCACTTACTAGCTGTGTACCTGTGGGCAAGTCACTTAACTTCTTTGTACTTTGATTTCTGCATCCCTACAATGGGGATAAACGATGCTAAGATGCTAATAGTACTTACCTTAAAGGACCATAACACGTATGTGTGTTATTACCAGGAAAGTTCTCCAAGCAATAATGGTCTTGTCCAAGACAAGCAAGTTGGAGATGGTAGCAGTGTTCCTTCTGGCCTGGTAGTTTACCATTCATTCAGCAGGCAGCCTGCAAGCCGGGGATCTGTTACAGCAGTATCCTGGGATGTAGCTGGGGCCTCGGCCGCCTGACTCAGCGTCCATCCCAGCAGCAGGACTTCAGCTTTGAAGAGGGAAGCAGGCTGACCCTTCTGCAGGAATTCCTGCAGCTAAGACCAAGGTTCCCAGAGTGCCAAGCGGCTGCTGAGGGATGACTTTTTGTTCTCCCTGCCCTCTCTTTCAGGGTTGCTGAGAAGGAACCCATCAACAAAATGTCACTTCACAACCTGGCCACTGTGTTTGGCCCCACGTTATTGAGACCCTCGGAAGTGGAGAGCAAAGCACATCTCACGTCAGCTGCAGACATCTGGTCCCATGATGTCATGGCACAGGTACCACCAGCACTGCCCAGACCTGTGGCTGGCAGAAGGGTAGAGAATGGCTGAATCCCCCCACCTCTGCCCTCCTGAGCAGCTGAGCTGATGTGTGTGTAAGATGCCACTACGAGGGCAGGGCTATGGACAGTCCTGCCCCAGGCCCCTTAGGACTGGGTTGGGGCAGTGGCTGCCCTCCTCCACCTTGTCCTCTAGCGCCCTCTAGTGGTGTAGTGGGGCTAACACCCACGCTTCCAAGAGGAAGGTGTGGCCAGAGCCCACCCTGGGACAAACAACACAGACTTTACTTCGCCTGGGGAACATTACTTCGCAATAGACCAAATGAAGAGAGACAGGAGGACAAAGGTCCCACCCTCAGTCTATCCTGTCTTTCCACAGGTTCAGGTTCTCCTCTACTACCTGCAGCACCCCCCCATTTCCTTCGCAGAACTGAAGCGGAACACACTGTACTTCTCCACTGATGTGTAGCCTGAGGCCGGGGCGGCTGTGGGGGATGGTCAGAGCCAGCCCCTCCAGCCAGGCCCAATACAGACTTGAAAGACTACAACAGAAATTCCCCAGCCCAGCACTCCAGACTCCAAGGGAAGCCAACTTCCAAAAACTGGAATCTGTGCATCTTTTGTGCCACCTTGTACAAAGCCAGCTGACCAGCCCCCAGCCTCATCGCCACGCCCCGGCTCCTGCCCTCTGTACCTCTAGCTGTGTCTGATGCTATTCGGGAATTGTTTTATGTACATTTGTCATGCAGAAAAGGTAGTGACCGACCTGGTGTGGGCACCCAGACGGTCTGCTTTGTTCTTTCATTTCCCCCAGAAGCTTTCTTTCTTCCCGAGTCTAGTCCAAGGGCTTTTATTTGGCGGTGTGTAATTGCTGCGTTTCCCCCTCTTAGCCCAGATCACAGCCTCCCCTCAGTGTTCTCCACATTCTCCTCCTTCCCAGCCTGCCGCATGCATGTGCAGCCACGGTTTTCGCTCCATCACCTGGAAAGTTGCGCTGAGGTCCGGGCAGTGGTGGCCTGTCTGAGGCTGCTCTCCCGCCCTCGGCCTCTCCCGCCCTCTACCTGTGGAAGCACACCTGCTTTGCCTTGCTGCCTGTGCAAATGTTGGACAAGGAGACAGACTCAAACTAATCTTCAGCTTAGCACAGAGCTGGAGAGCTGATTTCTGGGATTTTCCATCTGAGAATCTCCATTTCTGGGGTTTGTCTGTTCTGTCTCCTGCCTTCCAGTGAGGCATCTTTGACTGTTTCTTCTACTGCTGAATTTTCAGTTCCTTTTCCCCGGGTGTTCTGTTTCCTTTGAGTGTGAAGACCCACAAGTGACCTGCTGTCAAGAGAGTCAGAGGGTCAGAAAAGCATCTGCGGAAGACAGTAGTCAGCTATGCCACGCAGCACTGGCAACCTAAGTCATGGGGAAGCAGCTCTTAGCAGAAAAGAGTCATAGGGGCTTTCCTGGTGGCCCGGGCTTCCTGGAGGGTGACAACTGTGGCTAAAGTAGGTGTCCAGAAGCAAGGAGGCTCTGTCCTAGAGGCTGCCTGGCACCTCACATACCTCGTGGTACTTTTGCCTTAGATTTTTCACTCTCTCCCCAGCCATGCACTGCCACGGGGCAGCCCCCACTGCCACGTGTGCTCCAGGGCCTGGGAAAGGAAGGCACAATCCACCAACTGACATGGTGCTGCCCCAGCCTGGGTGCCACCTTGTGGGTGAACTCTGGGAAACAGCAGAAGTTGAAGGAGGATGAGGAAGCACAGGCACCTACCTGCTTCTTTAGGGGCTGG
Organism: Thryonomys swinderianus; assembly: GCA_004025085.1. Taxonomy (NCBI): domain Eukaryota; kingdom Metazoa; phylum Chordata; class Mammalia; order Rodentia; family Thryonomyidae; genus Thryonomys; species Thryonomys swinderianus. Next base: position 32,995 of record PVIC010008833.1, read on the forward strand.
GTTTCATTGGGCCTTCATGGCTGACACTGCTTCAGCACAGGGGATCAGCAGGCGCCGACCCCAGTCTTGAGGCCCACTACTCAGTACCAGAAAGGAGCAAGAGTTACTCCCAAAGCGCCGTTTCCTTTCTGGGCAGCAGTTGTCCACCCATGGCAATTAGCTTGAGAAGCCAGACACACCACAGGGACGTTAGGCACAGCACAGCTGCTTGGCTCTCCTGTGTGGCAGAGAGTATTGATTCCAGGGCCTCAGACTGGGGGAGAGCAGCTCCCATTGCTTGTGCTCAGGGCGAGGTCTAAAGAAGTGTTGGTTGGCCCCAAAACTGTAGTGTTTGCTCGGCAAGAGGCAGGGCCCTTTCTGACCCTGTTTATACCTGTTGCCTTCAGCAGAATGGTATTGTACACTGGAGGAAAGAAATGCTCGCCACCTACCTCCTTGGTAACAGCTTCGCAAAGGGCTCTACTTCCTGGGACAGTAGGTTACAAATGGCACTGAGTCAGGATCCCAGTGTGTGACCATTCCTGAAGTCTCTGCTTGACGCTTCGGGTGTTGGTGGCGCAGGGAAGGTTCTTGCTTCCAAAGGGTTGACAGTAACAAGTTACAGGCCCAATGAGAACTAGGCATAGCCCCATACGGGGTGCCTTCTGCCTCCCCAAATGAGGAATGTTTGCTTCTCAGCATTAGGTAGCTATTGCAGCCCCTCATTTGCTTAAGCAGCATGCTAAGAGGAAGGCAGGAAGGGCTGAGAAATGCAGAAGGCTCATAATATTTGTAAATTCCACCCCAAGTGGGAGGGTTGGGTGCCAGATCCGGATTAAGTTGCACCAAGGAAATACCTGTTGGGTTCTCCTCAAAGACAGGGATTGTGCAGCCCAGCTCACCCAGTCACTGGGCCCAGCAGGGCAGCCTGTGCCAACCGGACATCAGGAGAGAGGCTGTAGGAATCCTAGGCATGCTTGTCCTTGCTGGGTAATGGCTGAGGGCTGCCAGTTTTTGCTGATAGAGAGGTAGTATGGGACCCTTCATTAATATTCAACTTTAATAAGCTGGTAAGGATATATTTTTTTTGTCTCTGTTCTGTTTCAACTTATGTAGATTATTATAAATTGATGTAAACCATGTGAGAGGAAAATGTTAATAAAAAAAATGCGAAGTCCCAACGTTTGCACAAAACTCAGCCCTGCAGTGTGGATGTTTGTATTCTTAGTAGTCCAGGAAAGACCACCAATCTAAATATTTAATTCCTCCAGCTGCATCCACATGTGTCTCCAAGAACCTGTTTACCTAGCTAACTGTCCTGAGTCTTCCTTCTGGGACTGAGGAAAGTGAGCCCAACCCCTCTCCTTGCTCTTTCCAGAGGTTTGTGGGTCAACTGCCAGCCAGGCTGCTGCTGGTCTCACCGCTACAGTTCTCAAGTATCTCACCACGGTCCTAGACATCGATGTTCCTTAGAGAGTTGGCAAGAAGCTGTCCACTGACTTTCTGTAAACTTTTCTCCACACTTTCCTTGGAAGTAGCGTATCTCTGGGTAGCCTATTGGTCTGTCAGCTTGTCTGGGAAGGAAGCTGCGTCCCCCAGAGAACTCACCTTCCTTTTGGACTGCCAGTGGGGTCAACGTGGGCTGCCACCAGCCTAAACCACTGGAGATTGTATTTATTCTGGAGATTGGGAACAGATGTCTCTGAAAATTGCTGTTTGGTTTATGAGATCATATTAGCTTTCTAGCCATCTAAAACAGGAAGCTATTCATTGCTCTCGATTGATAGTCAGTGTGGACAAACTTGGTTTATTGAACTGATGGCCACTCATGGCCTTCAGCCTCATCTTTTGCCAAAGCAATTGTTACCCCTCTTTCCCTTTCTCTCTCTCTCCCTCTCTCTCTTTTTTTCTTTTTCTCTCTTTCTTTCTTTCTACTGGAGATCAAACTCATGACCTTATGAGGCAGGTGCTAGAACCACTAAACTAAGTCCCTAGCCTTACGGCAACATTTCTTGTACTCCATCCATGCAAAAGCCTACCTGGAAGAAGACTGCCTGACTATCCTTTTTTCAAAATGGTCTTAGGCATGAAGTATTTAGGGACAGCATGGGGATACATTCTGAATTTGTTCTCTGAGCTCTGTGGAGTGCTGCCTGGCCTGGCAAGATGAGACAAGCACCATCTTTTGAATTTACCATAGAAGGATATGGATCCCGTGTGCTACCTCACACTCATGCCAAGGAAACAACAGGCATTGCTAGAAGGTATTACCAGCTGAGTTTGACATCACTCATACAGAAATATAAACACAGCATGGCTGGATATTGAAGCTGAGTCTTGGAATTCTGGTTAAGGTGGATGAATCAGAAGACAGCAAAGATAAGAAAGCAAACAGTACCATAGACTGAAGGGAGCCAGGATAATGTGGCCCCTGCCAAGCCTACTATCTGACTGCCAAAGTAAATCCCAAGGTGTCAGCAGCAGAGTAAAAGTACCACGCACAGTAGCAAACCCAAACCCCACATATAAAAGACTTTTGTTTTTTTGCCTATGGCACACAATAGGGCTCAGCAGTTATTTTCAGCACAGGACGCAGGTCAAATCAAAATATAAACAATTTTAAAACTCACTAAACGTACAGAACAAGAGTGGTGGTAAAGAGTCTTCCCACAATGTCTGCTCTTAGCCATTAGCTGCTGGATGACCACAGAAGGACCTCTTCACGTGAGCCTGGGCAGGAAACCAATGTGTGGTTCAGCAAACTAAGCAGCCTATCAGTGAGCCTGGCAGGTTTCTCAGAAGAGGGCAGTGGGGATTATGCGAGGAACTTCAGTGTGTCCTAGAAAGCAGCAAGGCTGGACTTCTGGGAGCAAGGCCTGGCCGATGTAATAACGATGAGTTTTTCACAAACCCTGAGAATCTGGCATTTGTAGATTTCTCAGGAAGTTTCTCACTCTTTCCTACTGGACTGTCACTATGGGGCATCAGGCGTCATTTTGGGGAAAAATGGAATTTGAAAATAAAAATAACCCAGCTTTTAAACTTATATAAATACATTTTAACAAAGGTGACAGAATATTAAACAAAAAGACCTAATTAGTTGGTTGGCATCCTTTTATTATGCCCTGCTCTGTTATCCACCGTAGATGTTTTCGTGGAATTCCAAGGCAAAAGAGCTTCCCGGGCCTGTGTAAACAGGCTGCCACCTTCCCGTGCATAGCATCAAACAATCCAAAGACTGGATGCCATCAGGACTGAGCTTCTGTGGAACTTAATTCCTAACAGCCCATGCACAGACTCCCAATCTGCTCTTCGGAGACAATCTGGCATGGAACACCCCCTGAAAGCTTGGAGGAAGTCCAAGAGCAGCAGAGTATGACTGCTCCAAAGGCCGGAAGCAGAGAGTAGCCAGGAAGTTCCCTCAAAACACCAGCTCTGTGAGGGAAAACAAATGTCTTCAGCCCCTGAAGCAATTGCCAGGTGGTACAGAAACTATTCTCCAAGGACAGCTCCAGTCCTGAGCTGGCATGCTCCTGCCCCTCAGTCCATCTCTTTCACCGGAGGTAATAATCAATTGCAGCAGAGAAGGCAGCAAAACCTCCACAACCAATGGCCCCAGCCTTTAAGCCAGCTGTAAAGCAAATGGAAGTAACATTACTTTACCTGTGGTGACAGATAGTGGGATCAGGCTACATTTACAGAAAGTTTCTACACCCACAGAGGCAAAGAAACCTGCTTAAGCATTCTTGGTTACTTATCAATGATGGCTCTATGTGACTTCACCAACACTGTATAGGTGATCTAAACCAGTGTGCTTTATCTAACTACACATTTACTTAGCTTTTCTCATTCCAAAGAATTACTGTTTCCAGTCTTATGGAAATGGCTCCTCACAGGCAGGAAACTGGCTATGAGAACCAGGCCCTGGAATCAAATGAAAGCATATGGCCTTTTACCCCAATCTGTTTATGGAATAAATTCCTGGGAAGGTGATCAAAGCAGTCCTGGAGGGAGTTGAGCTTTTCACAGAGACCCTGAAAAACTTGAGCAATGAGAAGACCGAAAGAAAAGCCAATCTATAAATCACACAAGGTATGTGAGGAGCAAAGGAAGGCTTTAATGACAGCAAATCATCCTGACTCAGAATATGAGAGGCTTTTTGCCCTACATAAGTCAAGGTGCTACTAGGTGAAAGGAAATCCAGGCGTAGACAACTGCTCCTAGAAAAGTCAACACTATATTCTTGAATATGCTAATATGCTAACAGGGAGAAGAGATGGGGGTCAGTTTGTTTCTTTGTTAATTATAGCTGATAATCTAGCATTACTAGGATGTCTTAGATTCTTAGCTTTTTCTCTTTCAGTTCTACTGAAGATTGAACCCATGTCCCAACACATGCTAGACAAACACCACCATCAACCCACACCCCAACCCTCTTTTTTTCATTTTAATTTTGAGATAGGACCTCACTAAGTGGCCCACACTGAACTTGAACTTTGATCCTTCTGCCTTAGTCTCTGAAGTAGCTGTACTTAGCTCTCCACTGTACTTAGCTCTTAATGGGTTGATTCTAAGAATCCCCAACTGAAAGATATTAACATTGTAATTTATATATAAGTTAAAACTGGTAATTAGGGCTGGTGATGTGGTAGAATGCATGCTTAAAATTCACAAGGCAATGGGTTCAAACCCCAGCACCAGAAAACAAAGCAACCAAAACACCTGATAATCGTGTAAAGTTATAAAAAATGTCTGAGCTGGGCATCACCATGACACACTCCTGCAATCCCAAAAATCTAGGAGGTTGATGCAGAGTTATCATAAATTTGAGCCCAGTCTAGGCAACTTAATGAGATTCTGTCTCAAAATCAAAAATGAGCTGGGGATGTAGCTCCATGCAAAAGCTCTGGGTTCAATTGTACTACCAAGAAAGATAGAAAGGAAGATGAAAGAAGGAAACCCTTAATACATGAAATGCCAGGACCTGCAAGCTCAGCACATCCTGCATGTGTAAACAAACACGCTACCCAAGATTAAGTGGACCTCTCTACCATCCTGCATACCAACACGTTTCAATTTACTCACTGTGAATGTTATTCTACACACTCAATATGCAGGCAGTTCTTTTTCTAAAATAAATCTAGATGAGTGGTTCTTAGGTGGGGTTGATTTGCTCCCCTCACCAGGGACTTGACAACTGAAGGGGTGCCATTAGCATCTAGCCAAACATCCTACAATGGACAAGAATGACTTCCCAACCCTCGTAAAGATGTATCTAACCCAAAATTTCAACAGTGCCAAGAATGAGAAACCCTAATGTAGATACAACCAAGTTTCCATAACAGTTCACACAGAAATGATCAGGACTGTATTTGTTAGGAAAGAATATCAGATGTCCTTGGAACACTCCAATGTTTGGAAATCTCAACATCAGCACATTGGCCAAGACCACAAAAGAAAATCATGCAAGAGCTGTTTACTAACCTCTGAAACCAATGGCTCCTCCAGTGATGCAGCCACTAATGACGCTGTTCTTCCAATCTGACTTTCCCCGATACTGTGGGTGGAGAAGTGTAGTTTAGAGTCAGAGCAAGCCAGACCAGATGACAAAGGAAAAAACACTGGGTTTCCAGCTGGCTCATTTAGACTACCCAAAGGAAACCTAATCTTCAAAAGTACAGTAGTTCCCAAAATTTGATTATATTCATAGATGGTTCCTGCAGGTGGCACCAGAGTACAAAAACCAAGTACAGTACATCTGAGAAGTAATCAAAATTTCATCTTTCGCCAATGTTATGTTTAAAATTAACTGAAAGCCTGGCACAGTGGCACATGTCTGTAAACCAGCTGCTTAGGAGATTGAGGCAGAAAGATCACTTGAGCAACACCACAGCAAAATCCTATCTAAAAAATCCATACACACAAAAATAAAAAATTGTTAACTGAAATGGGGGTGTAGCTCAGTGGTACAGAAGCTGGCTAGGATCTGTGAGGCTCTGGTTTCAAACTGCAGCATCAAAGAATAAAAAAGAGCATTAACTCCTCACCCAATGAAAAGCCAAAAGAAAAATCTCATATTCATATCAAACATACAAAAGTCAATACTACAAC
>PVIC010008834.1:0-47160 GCA_004025085.1 Thryonomys swinderianus
GGGGGGGTTGTAGGTTGACGAGTCTTCGTGCCCCTTGTTTTGCAGGACCTTGTCCCCGTCCCGCTGCTACCTAGCTGATGACCTTGGGCAAGGACTCAGCCTGGGGGGTGGGCCGTTTTTCTCACACTACAGTTCATGTAGCCTCACAAACTAGGTGCCTGGGATACATTAAATAGAATGGCCAAACTTTCCCCTTACCCCACTGAGAAAATCATGTTCATGGGAGGCCATCTTCAACCCCCTTTCCTTCCTCAGCTCACTTTCTGTTGCTGAGTTCATTGGCTCGTAGCGCTTAGCCCCATCTAACATAAATAGATATTGCTTAGCCGTTTACTGTCAGTCTTCCCCCACAACGACCTGACCTCCTAAGCATTTGAATTTTTGTCCACCTTACATCCCCTTGCATCTAATATAGAGCTCTGGACATACTAGGTGCTCAATAAATGTTATATGACTAAATGGAAGGAATTTGAACATGGTCCAAGACCTTCCTCTTCTGGAGGAAAACTTGGCTTTTCACCCCTTGAGCTCTGTGGCGCTTTGTGTTTTCCAAAAATGACCACAACAATATTTCTGGTCTGGTATGCTTGCTCTTCCGGAACCCACTCTCTTCAAGAGCAGGGATTTATTTTCCTCCCGTTTGAACCTGAGTGGGTTCCACTTTCAGGCAGAGGTCGTGTATTTTCAGGTACTGAGCATAGCCATTTCCAGCTACCACAAGAGTCTTCTCCAGGTGGTCTTTCCACTGGTGCCTGCAGCAGCACAGCTGAGCTTTTCTCAGAGCTGTGCTGTCATCTGAGGCTCTCCCTACCCACCTCTCTTGCCTTCCTCTCTTCTTTCTCAGGGGTCAGACCCGTCTTCAGGTCTACAGGCCCTCCTCCTTTTCCTGGTGCCTCCCCCTCCATCTTCCATTGGTGTTGCTTCCATAAATCCTTTACGCATCTGCTTGAATCTGGATATCTGTTTCCTGGAGGACTTGGCTGGCAGGGGCAGAGTGACTGACACAAGGGAAAACCTTCAGTGCATCCCATGTTAAGGCTTCCCATGCACGGTCCTGGGCAAAGGCAGCATTGGTATCTTTATGTGGTCAGAGGTTCTGAAGACAAATGACTTGCAGGGAGTCACACAGCTCAGGATCGATGAAACCCAAAATCAGTCCCGGATGTGTCTGACTCAAAAACTTGGCCTCTCTGTCCCTACACTGGTGACATATTATGGGCTGCTTCACATGACAATATCCTAGAGACAGTGGCCAGGCAGATGGGGGAACAGGACCAAATGATCTCAAAAGTCCTGCTGGCCCGACTTTTTCTGTCTCTGTAGCTTTCAGAAATGCACATGCCTGGTGCCAGCATCTGCCTGTGCCAGGGAACCTGCCTGCCATGCTGAAGTCAAGCAAGTAGTAGAGTAGGAGTAAAGAGATTGGGATTCCACCCAGCAACTGTAACAGTGTGACTCATAATCTGGTGCCCAGATGTTCGGTGCCCCTTTATGCTGTGGCCTTACTTCCTCATCCAAGGAATGCCTATCCCCAAAACCCAAAGGAAAAGGTGACTCTTTCTCCTCCGGCTTTCAAGATGATCTGTGCTCTCAGTGAAAGCTAATGTTTGTAACCAGGAGCCTGAAATATCTGAGGATCACTGCCAGGATGCCCTTGGGAGGCTTGGCGTAGGTGAGCTAAAAGGTAGAAAGGGGCCACCCAACGCCTGCTAAAGCCTGCACCTGGCTCTGCACATGTCCATGACAAAGGTACAGCCCCAGTCCGCTTAGAGAGAGGGTACAATTGTTGGCATTGGCCCTCACTGCCTGCTGTGGGATCAACCAGTGGTGTGCTGGTAAATATTTAACAACCGACTCTCTGGAGGGAAAAATCTGAATTTCTAGCACTGGTTTCCATAGAGTAAATCCTCCTACCACAGTTAATTCCAAGCTACAGACTTGTACTCCCTGAATGTGGAGGTGGGAGGAACTCAGGGCTCATGGGCTGAAGCCAGCTCCAACATGTCTCAGATAGCCAGAGACTCCTGTATGCAGACGGCAGGCTAGGGAGCAGAAGAATGAAAGGGCAGGGTCAGGAGTTAGGGGCTCTCCCTGGCTGGGCCGAGGGCCTGGGAGTGTCACGCCACCCTGGATGTGAGATCACGGAGCAGGTGTCGCTGCACAGGCCAGCCCAGCACCTGCTTCTGCACTGGCTCTGTCTCTTGCCGGTGACAGCCTAGAACTCAGACCTTACCTGCAGCAGATGCTCACCACATTTCTGACGAAGAAGCTGGTGTGCTTAAATCTGGGGCTTTGTCTAGGAGACTGTAGGGGTGGCCATGCCCAGGGAACCTGATTGTCAACAGTGGGCCACAAGCATGGCTGTCCTAGGCCAAGAGTACAGCGGGAGGCTGCAGGGTCACACCAGAAGAGTGGAATTGCTCCAGGAAGGCAAAGTCCCTAGTGAGTTAGGAAGGAGAGGTTCAGGACTCCACAGCGGTTACTGCAGCTCCTTGAAGCAAAGACCACTCATTCCCCAGCCTCTGACCTTCAGACAACCTCCCCCAACCTCTCCAGACCACTATTGCTGCCCAGCTGACCCAAAGCCTTTCTTTTTGCTTCCTTTCCTTTGTAGTAAAAGGGGAGACACGGCCAAGCATGGTGGCTAATGCCTGTAATCCCAGCACTTGGGAGGCAGAGGCAGGAGGATTGCTGAGTTTGAGCCTTACCTGGGCTACAAAGTGAGTTCAGGTCCAGACTGAACTGCAAAGTGAGTCCTTGTCTCAAAAAAAAAAAAAAAAAAAAAAAAAAAGGCTAAAACCTGCCGCTCTCCAGGAACTGCTGAGAATTAGACTGAAAGGACACCAGCAGCAAGGCAGAGGTGGAGCGGGCTCCTGAGACCCTGGATGGGCATCTTCCCCGATAGCCACTCAGTGGCTGCTCTTCATGCCCATGGCTCTCTAGGGTTTCCAGGCCAAGAAATTGCTGAGGACGAGACAGGCAGCACCTGCCTGGCAACTCTGCCAAGCCTGTTCCCCTCAGAGGCCCTTTCTGCGATGTAAACCAGTGAGGGGGTGGGTTGTGCTGAGCCACAGCCGTGCCTGACAAGTGACACTTTGACGAGAGATGCGATGACGAGTCCCTGGGGAGGCTGTGGAGTCTGGTTCCTGCAGACAGTGTCTCCCCTGAGGCAGTCTCCGTGCTTGAGCGCTGAGTGCGTGTGTGTGCGTGTGTGTATGTGTCTCTCACACACACACGCGCGCACATCTTGCTTTTCAGAGGAAGATTCTCCAAGCTTCACCCCAAGCTTGACAGAGGATCCCCAGAACACTTCTGAGGCCCAAGGACATGAAAAAGCATGGTAAGCCAGTCACTGACCACTGAGGTCAGGAAGTCCCTCAAGGAGTTGCCCTGTCCCCCCCATCTTGGCCCAAGCCTGTCTCAGCCAGAGTAGCAGGGCCATCCCACAGGGCAGTCAGGGAAACGAAGGACTCATGGACCCACTCACGGTACCTCACTGACCCAACCCATGGGACACACCTGGGCCACAATTAATAAATGAATAAAGCAAGGTCCCTCTTTTCGGGGAGCTTACAACACGGGCACTACAGAATAGGGTGAGGGTCATAGATTCCCAAGAAGGAAGGGTCACATGGAAAGCCTCCTGCAGGAGGTGGCAGGTGAAGTCAAATGTGCCTAGGCCCACAAAAGCCACAGAGGTGGAACAGGAAGGAGGGATGGTTCTGCCTTGCAGCAAGGGCTTGTGGTCAGGTGTCTAGTTTCCTCCGGGAGGGAATAAATGTGGAAAGGAGCAGAGACTGAAAGAAATACTTGCCAGGACTGTGTGGTCCCCCTCCTGAAGCCAACAGGAACCCTCCATCTTGTGCTCCACACCTTGAGGTGAGCGTGCCTAGGTCAAGCATTGCTGCCTGCTGAGGTGGCTGGGCAGGTGTGTGTAAGTTCTGCCTAGACTGAGCCCAACAGCACTGCCGCCTTTGCCAGTCTCCCTGGGCCTGCGAGGGCAAGGAGACTTCTTCCTAGTCCATCAGTCGCCCTTCATCTATTTAAAATGTGTTTGATATCCACCTCAGCCTAAGACCCCACACCTAAAATGTAATGGCTTAACACGGCAATTACGTTCCCCCCACAATTTCATGGGTCAGGTTACCCAAGCAGGTGGGGGCTTCTGTTCCCTGTGGCAGCTAAAGCTTAGGTCACTGCAGTCAACTGGGCTTTCTTCGGGGCCTGGGACATCCCAGATGGCCTCACTGACATCTGGTGTTAGCATCCGACTGACGCTGCTCTTCTTGCCTGCCCCTCCCCTCTGTCCCATAGGATAGTCAGCCTTCCTACATGGTGGCTGTATTATGCCGTAGACTCAGAAGTGACCTGACAGGGCTTTCACTCCATTCTGACAGCCAAGTCACAAGGCCAGCCTGAATTCAAGGGAGAGGAAATAGTCTCTTGCTTTTCTTCCCCAGCTCCCAGTACTGGGGACAGAACCGAGGGCACTCTACCACTCAACTACATCCCCAGCTCCTTTCAGATGGTTTTAAATTTTGAAACAAGGTCCCAGTAAGTTGTCCAGGCTGACTTCAACTTGGGATCCTCTTGCCTCAGCCTCCCAAGCAGCTGGAATTACAGGTAAGCACCACCCTGCCTAGCTGACTCTTGCTTCTTTTTGATGGGAGGAGCCATGGCTCACAGAGCCCTCAAGGCATCACTGGCATCAGTTGCAGAAGCAGCGCCTGTATCTGAACCTCTCCAGGCTTTGTAGCCACATCCTTCCAAAAGCTCCTGGCAGGCTCAGAGCTGTCTTCCTTCTGAGTCCTCCTCCACTCGGAACCCACTCTGGCTCAGGGACATTCTTAGGGCTGCCATGGGACCCCCTCCCACTGGTGTGGGGAACCCTGTGCACAGTGCAGAACAGTAAGGGTTCTCCCATGAGCCTGGGAAGCTGTGCCAAGGCCCAAGCAGGCTTTGCCCTTTAAGGCACCCCGAAACTGACCAAGGGCCAGAGAAGTGGTGAGAGAGAGAGGCCTCCTGATCTAGGCTATTCCGAGCACCTGTAGTCTGAAAAGTCCTTAGGAAAGAGCTTTCTGATTGTAAAAACTCCATAAAACCTGTCACGGTGCAAAACCAAGTGTTTTTAAAAACCCTAAAGACTCTCTGTGTCCCAGCTAGTCACTCGGAGCAAGCACTTCTGGTTAGGGAACTTGTAGTGCTTAGTTGGCAATTAATCACGGGCTTGTGTGACGGCCTCGGATTGCCCCGGGTTGTTGTTTAACTCTGGCCGCGCGGATGCTGCGGGCCGCTGGGTAAAGCCTCAAAGACAGTCTGAAGACTGGCCCAGACCACCTCCTCCTGTCTCTGTGATAGCCCCCACTCCTTCTCGTGGTAATATTACTTTTCTTCTTCGTAGTCTTCTATATTCTTAAACTCTTTTGTGTAGTGGGTATATATTATTCTTCAGAACAAGAAAAAATGTTATAAGTAAAGTTACAGACCCCCCCCCATACAAGCACATGTAAATGTTCATTGCAGTACTATTTGCGTTAACAAAAACCTGAGAACACTTTCAGGGTCCACCAACAAGAACACCGCTGAATAAAGGATGATGGATCCATGGGAGGTAAAATCCCAAGGGCATTTAGAATGAGGCCCTGGAAAGGTTTTAATGCTCAAGGCAGAACATTGGGTGAGAAAACAAGGTACATTCAAAAAATCTTAGAGTTTAACCTAAATGGTGATATGCAGAAATCCAATAATAAAAGCTAGCATTTACTGAACATTTATTATGTGCCAACATTTATAAAAATCATCTTATTTAATTCTTATACTATCCCCCAAAGCCCAGTGCCTTGCATATTCCCCCCTTTTTTGTGGTACCAGGGATCAAACTCATAATCTTGCACTTTTAAGGCAGGCACAGCTCACCATATCCCCACTTTAAAGATGAGAAAGCAAAGGCATAGAGAGGTTACAGAACTTGTCTAAAATGACAATTGAGGTTACAGGGCATAGATCTGAACATGGAGTGCCGGGTTTCTATCCCACCCTATTAACTGCTCCACTATGTACACTTTTATTGTAAGCCAGAAAGAGATGCATCCAAATATTAAGCACACTGATCTCTTGTAAGGAATTATACAGTTTCCATTGTCTTTGTTTCAGTTTTCTGTCTCTTTCAGGTTTTGCACAATAGAGGCTGATTTACTTTGATCACTAGGAAGACATACATAATAATGATTTTACAAGAAAAATAAAAACAAATGGGATCCCTGGACTGGCAAACCTTCACCCAATGGCCTTAAGATTTGAAGTCTTCCATTTGATCCTTGCATTGGCCTGGTCCTGGCTCTCCGGCCCTCCTCTCAGTTTCCTCTTTAGGAGCAGACAGAAAAGTCCCTGCGCCCTCGCTTGCTCATGCTGGGCAGCTCATCCTCAGTGTTTGCCCGGACCTCTCATCTCCAAAGTAACTGCTGGGAGGCAGCTGCTTCCCCCATGCAGAGCTGTCTGCCCTCCTCGCTCCTGGCCACGTACCACCCCAGTTCACCGTCCCAGCATCTGGCACACACGTGTGTCTTATCCCCAACTAAATCATCCACTGCTCTCAGCGCAAACCGTGACTTACACACATCCTGCCGGCACTCACGTCATCCGCAGCCGCCGTCGTCTGGACATAGGCAACAGCCTCTGAGAACAGTTGGCTGCCTGAAGCACAGAAGCTCGGGATCGGCCGGGAAGCATATGTCGGCTCAGATGCCTACCTGGATGGGGAGGAAGGGAAGGAGTACCATGGGCTTGAGACAAAAGCCACCCAGACTTGTCCCCAGGGACTCACCCTCACCTCTGCCCAGCCCCCCGGCGCCCACTGAGCATGCTAACACCTGCAGTCTGCTCAATCTGTCCCGCAGTTCACTGAGGCCCCTTCCACTTGACCAAAGTCACAGGCCAGCAAACATTAAGTGGAGAGGTCAGCTCAGCAGTCCTATTCCACAACCTTTAAGATGGGCTGCCTTGATGAACCTCTCTTCCTTTTTTTTTTTTTTTAAGACAGGGTCCCACTTTGTAGTTCAGGCTGGCCCTGAGTTCATTATATATCCCAAGCAAACCTCAAACCCAGCAGTCCTCCTGCCTCTGCCTCCCGAGAGCTGGGATTACAGGGATGAGCCACCATGCCCGGCACTGTGGTATGTGGCACTGACTGGTGGTGGGCATGAGTCACCATGCCCTGTATGGTTGTATGTAGTTACCAGGGATTGAACTCAGGACCTTGTGCTCGCTAGGCAGGCACCAGAACCACTGAGCTAAATCCCTGGCCTATGAATCTCCTCTCTTGTTCTCTCCTGATTCCCTGAGAACCTCACCAACCAGCAGGGTCTATGCTCCAGGCCATGAGGAATAGTCCTCACTGTGGCCACTGGATAGCCACATCTCATCTCAATCCCTGGCTGGTAAAGATTCAACAACGCCTGTCCCCGCCACCCCCACACTCACCTGCTTCAGAGGCTGCCTTGAACCCCCAGGATTGACCACCTGGCAAGCTCCATGCTCTTCAAGCTCGAATCTCCCAATCTCTTGCCAGAGCCTTGACCCTCCCTCTGTTACAACAGGCCTTCAGCTTTTACATACAGATCTCTAGGTGGATGGCAGGTGTCTCAGAACAAGATTCCATAGCCCGAGGACTAGAGGCACAGAAGCCTGAGCTTAAACTGCAAGGACAGGGACCTCTCTACTCCATTGTCTCTGACATGGCCTTACATACATGCAGGTACTCCCATGCACATTTGTACAAAGATGCCCTATTTATTTAGGTCTTAAGCTGCTGAAGGGTAGAGCAAGAGAATTACCAGTATTGTCTATTACTACAGTATTAGAAAAGGCAGTGGAAGGATCATGCCCACAGCCTCACATACACTAGGCACACCCTCTACCACTGAGCAATGCTCCGAGCTCAAATGCAGTTTTGATTTACAATAGTTTCGAGTTCTGATGGGTTTACCAGAAGATAACCCCACTGTAACTCGAGGAGCATCTGTACTTCTAAAAGAGCATCTGTACTTTAAAATGATCCCAGCATTGAGCTGAGGCAAGAAGATCACAAATTCAACACCAACCTGGACTTACAGGGAGTTCCAGGCAAACCCAGACTATATAGTGAGACTCTGTCTCAAAAGATAAAAACTTTTTTAAGGTGCAAAATTGCAGCTTGGGGATATAGTTCAGGAGGAGAGCACTTGCTAACATGTGTAAAGTGGTGAGTTTGAGCCCAGCATCTCCAAAAAACAAAACAAAACCAAAAAAAGTTAAAATGGTAAGTTTTAGGTTGTGTGTATTTTACCACAGTGAAAAACTAACTCTGTAATCACCATCCCAGGCCTTTGCAGGTGTGCAATTTGGAACAGGCGAAAAATCTCTATGACCCGAGGCTGGGCGGTTCCAGGGAACTTACCTGGACTCATTCATGTGACTGCAGTTGGCTGGCAGGTCACCTAGGGACTGGCTGGTCTAGGATGGCCCCATGTATACCTCGCGGGAGGTACTCTTGGCAGCTGGGCGGTGACAGAGCCACATACCTCCGCCTAACTCAACCAGGCACCATCCCTAGTTGGTAGTTGTAAGAGTTTCAAGAATATATCAAGTGCTGTGGTTAAAACGTGTCCTCCAAAAATCTCTTGCACTGGAATCCTAAACCCCAAAGTCATATGTTAAAGGTCTCTGGAAGAACTGCCTTCGGTAGGTAATTAAATTTAGATGATATCATGAGGGTGGGGCCCCTATCATGGCATTAGTGGTTTTTTTAAGAGGCAGGAAGACCTCAAACAGCTTGTTTGCTCTATCTTGCCGTGTGATGACATTGCCATGTCATGATACCAGCACCATGCTTTAGTCTATCCAACCTCCAGAACCACAAGCTAAATAAATTTCTGAGCTGTGCTTGGTGGCACACACCATCTCAGCACTTGGGAGGCTGAGGCAGGAGGATTACTGCAAGTTTGAGGCCAGCCTGGGGTATGTAGTGAGTTCAGGGCCAGCCTGGACTACAAAGCAAGACCCTGACTAAAAAAGCCCAAAATGCCAGGCGTGGTGGCTCACACCTATAATCCCAGCACTCGGGAGGCAGAGGCAGGAGGATTGCTGAGTTTGAGTTTTGCCTGGGCTACATAGTGAGCTTAGGGCCAGCCTGGACTACAAAGCGAGACCCTGTCTCAAAACAAAAAAAAAAGAATAAACGTTTGTTCTTTACAAATTATCTGGTCATGGGTATATTGTTATAGCAATAGCAGATAGCCTGAAACAGCATAAAGGGCAAGTCCCAATGCACAAGGACTTTACAAACCTCCACTAATCATGTTTAGTAGTAAGTCAGTGACCAAAGCAAGTCACCAGCCAAACCCATCATCAGTATGGGAAGAAAATACCCCCAGAAGTACAAGGAAATGTGAGCATACTGAGGGTCATTACTGGCACATGGCTTGGCCATGAATTACTGTTGCCACTCTAAAGTGCGTGTGTGTGTGTGTGTGTGACCTAATAGGTGCATTAATTTTCGAAACAGAAAAGAAAGCAGGTTGTTTAAACCAGTAGCTACTTGAGCCACTGAAGGCACAAGATGCCCCCAGTAGACACATAGTTTTCAAAAACGAAGACCAGGAGGGAAAGTTCCAGCATGACTTCTTCCTATGAAGAACCAGGACAGAGTCCACATTTCCAGCTCTTGGAAATTCCTGCAAAGTTTAAGGGAGCAAGCAGGGCGCTCCCAGCCTGGTTCGGAGAAGCACTAGCTTCTCCAAGCCCATCTGCTCCTTACAGGGAAATGATCATTCCCAGGTCCAGCCCTGTCAACACTAACTTGTTGGCAAGCAGGATCTGAAGGAGGCATGGGTGGTGCAAAAGATGCCTCCTGCCATGGTGTATTGCATCTCTTTTCTGGCCTGCCCAGGAAAGACCGACTGGGCAAAAGCAGATTGCTCCTGTTCAGAGGTCACCCCAAAGATTTTCTGGGAGGAAGGGGTGGAAATTGTGCAGGACAACTTCCCATGACTGGACAAGTCAGAAGTGAAGGCAGCCTCTGCAGCCGTGCAGGTGTCACGGAGAGCAGCCACACTCACGAGAGCGTCTGCACTGGGGGCGCGGGGAAGGGGGCAGTCTGGGTCAGTCCCCACCATCACCCCTGTGTCGTCTTGAGTACCATCCACCCATTTCTCTCCTGGATTGCCTCCTGGGGCTCTCCTTCCCTGTCCCTTGCGTGCTTACATGCGATGGTCCAGAGCACACAGGAGCCACCAGAGCATACATGGAACAGCCACCACTTGTACTTCGGAGCACTCTTTCCCGCCCAAACCACAAGAGAAGAAGACATCGAGGAGCTACGCCAGGGTACCGGGGCACTGAGGCTGCTCTCAAACCCATGTCTGGGCAGCAAGTCTAACAGCTATGCCTCCGTCTGAAGTGTCTGATCATGACAGCAGATGCCCAGTGCCCTGGGCTGGAGGCAAGAGAGCCTCCCTCTGTTTTCCCAGAAGCCAAAGTCTTTGCTTACTACTGTTAAGGACATTCCAACTATCCCTCAAGACCTTACTCGTACTGGCTGTGGCAGGTGGCCAGACAGGAAGGAAGCATTGCCTTGGTGTTGGGATGGAGGGTCAGAGGCCTCCTTTACAGTGGCTCCCTACAGGTTCCTGTGGGCAGCTCAAGCCCAGTGGCAGGAGCTTGCTGCTAGAAAACTTTTTTTCCAGTACCAGTGATCAAACTCAGGACCCTGCAGTTGCGAGGCAGGTGCAGCACCACTAAACTACACCCTGGGCCCTTAGAAAAATTTTAATTGACCTCTTTCTCAGACCTGCCTAGCCCTTAAATGTCAACTGGGTCAAGCAGCATTCTTTTTTTTTTTTTTTTGAGACAGGGTCTCGCTTTGTAGTTCAGGCTGGCTCTGAGCTCACTATGTAGTCCAGGCAAGCCTCAAACTCAGCAATCCTCCTGTCTCTGCCTCCCGAGTGCTGGGATTGCAGGCGTGAGCCACCACGCCCCGGCACTGTGGTATGTGGTATTGATGGCTAGTGGGCGTGAGTCACCATGCCCAGCATTGTATGTGGTTACCGGGATCGAACTCAGGGCCTTGTGTTTGAGAGGCAGGCACCGGAACCACCGAGCTAAATCTCCAGCCCAAGCAGCATTCTTAATGACTTCATGGGGTAGCACCATCCTAAGGATGGCACATCCCTAGGAGAACAGTAACTATGCAACTCCCAGTTCTAGTCCCTGAGGCAGAACCCCCAGACCACCACCACCCAATGCCATGTCCTCTTAGACTTGCAAATTTTACCACTCACCCTACTCAGGGGTCCCCAACTGACCTGAATCATAACCTGACCAAGCAGGTGTCAGAACGCAAGCACATTTGCATGCTGGCCCCAGGAGCTGCCCCTACCTGGTTTGGCTGGTTTATTTCAAGTTCACAGTTCTCCCCTCCCCCAGCTCCATCTAGCTCGGTTATTTATTCCCATATGCCAGCTACGTGATGTTTTCCCTTCACTCAGGAGGTAACAAAATGTCTCCCTCCAGATTTTTACCTAGACAAGACTAGAGACTAGTGATGACCTAGAACTGTCTACATGTCACCTGGCACTTGGGGACACCTGAAGACCCCCTTACTCGGGTTTTGCCACGGAGGCTTTCCAGGGCTGAGGGCCACCTGCTGTCCCCAATGGGTTCCCTCCTTCCCATGGCTAAGGAAATATGACCTTTGGTTAAACTGGGGGAGGGGCACCTGGGTCCAGGGCTCGGAGCAGGGACAGGAGAGGACAGTACGAAATGCAGCCTGGTCTGGGAGCTCCAAAGAGGAGCCTGCCATCCTAGCTTCTTTCTCCAGGTTCAGAAACCTGGGCGAATAGCTCCCTTCCCAGGGCTAAAGCTCAGATCCCCAGATGGGGGAGGAGGAGGCAGTGCTGCCACCGAGCCGCCTCAGCCCCCTGTGTATAAAACTCCCTTTGTATGCAGGTCGCCGGCTGCTCCCCATGCCAGGTGCAGCTGCCAGGATTCTCAATGCGGTTTGAACACAATTTGCCAGTGTTGGTTCAGCCCCGCTGGCTTCCAGTTGGGGGCCATATGCTGCCTTTAATCCGCCTGTGCGATTCTCACCCATGTCAATAGGCCTGGGCAGGCAGAGGCTCAAATGGCTCCGACTGGGGCTGGGCCGGTGCCCTCGCCACTGCCAGGCGATCGGGCTCTCCACGCCACTGAGGACCGCCAGCGGGTCCTAAGAGGAGTCTGTGGCCCCGGGCGGCGGGGGCGGGAGAGGCTGGCGGCCGGCAGCAGTCTGCGTGTGGCAGTGCTTCTCGGTCAGGCCATCCCCGCGGCCATCACCAGGCCTTGCCCTCGGCACGGATTCCTGCCAAGGAAGTCAGCCGGGAGGTGCCAGCGCTCAGGCCAGACTTCACATTTTCCTCATTCTTTCTTTAATTGGATTTTTGGTCCTGCTGGGTAAAATCAGCTTTCCGCAGGCAGCGCACTCCCACCCCTTCTGATCGCGCGCTGGGGCCGAGTTGCCTTCTTCCCCCGCCAGGGCATTCACTCTTTCTCTCCAGGGACGGAAGATGTACACACACGTACACACACACACACACACACACACACACACACACACACACGTGCACGCGCACATTCTGCTTGCCAGTCCAGGCAAAACCTGGGCTCCCTCCAGAACCTGATTTCCAGGTCTTCTTTGAAAACAGGCACTCTCACCCACCTACCAGGTGCCAATCCCATTTGCAATGGCCCCATACTTGAGGTCAGAGCTGGGGTCACCCGGGCACCCTCTCCCACTGGGCTGCCTCCTTGGTTCAAGCCCAGGGAGGCCCAATTCAGTCGCTCAGCCACCAAGAGAGCCCGGAAGTCATGTCCACCCTCCCGGACAAGGAGGCGAGTCAGCGAAGGCTTTTGTGGGTATTGGGGGGGGGGCACCGAGGGAAAGGCAGCACAAGCCAGGGGAATTCAGACTGAGCGTCACTCACGGCACCTGCGATGTCTGCGGACTCTCCATCTTGGGCTGAACTCTAGGGAAGACGGTGGTGGCAGGGACAGAATGAGAGGAGAGGAAAAGCAGAGGAGAGGAAAGGGGAGGAAGGGGGGAGGGGAAGTAGCAGGGAGGCACCGGCAAGAGGTGAGAGAGGGAGGAATCAGGAGAGGGTAAGAGAAAGACAGGAAGGGAGGAGAGGCAGAAGGGAAGGGAAAGAAAGAAGAGAAAGGCAGGAAAAAGGAGGCAGAAAGGACAATGAAGAGGAAAAGGAGGGAGAGAGAAAAGACAGGAGAAGGGGGACGGCAAAGAGCCTGCCCAGCACCTTTCGCACCTCCCTCGGCACTGTTCACCCTATGGACACCCAGAACGGAGCACTGGCCTCCCTGGGCTTAGACCGGCGCTAAAGCAAACGCCGCTGTGGGAATCCTCAGTCCCAGGGGCCCCCGGAGCTGTCACTGGCCAGGGAGCCCAGCAGGTTCCTCTGCTTTCCTGTTTCTGGGGTCCCAAGGCCCTGCACCTTCACCCCAACCCTCAGCACTGGCTGGGCCCTTCCCACCCCACCGTGTATACAGAGCCAAAGACTCGGGGACCACCCCGAGCAGCCTATTAAAATACACCAGCTCAGCCCCAACAGCAGGCCGGAAAGCTGCTGATGGTCAAATATATCACAATATTTCAGAGTCCCTGTTAACAAGCAGCCATTAAAATTTGACAACCAGGTAGTAACGCAGAAAGCGCTCATTTGGAAAAAAAAAAAAAAAAAAACTCGAGTGCTTTCTGCTGCTTCAGCAAGATGGGGCTGGTTTACCTGTCCCTGCATTTAAGCCCGAAGTGCGAGGCCTGAGCATCTGGGTGCTGCCTGGTTAATGGATCACTGGGTGTTTACTTGCCAGGCCACATCTGAACCGGGCCTGTTAATGAGCTGTGGTTGTAAGCTCACTGTCAGTCAGCCTGGCTTTTTTTAATCAAAAGATAAAACATTCGGTTATCAAGGATTAATGACTCTTACAGCACCCATATGAGGCTCATATTTATCTTTTAAAAGAAAATGGAAGGAAGAAAAATGACCAGATTTTGTTTCAGTAAGCAGTTTAAATCTGCCCTGGTAAGTTGAATTCATTCATTCATTAATTCAGTCATGTGTCTGGGAGAAGCCAGCGGGAGCCCCTTCCATCATAAGAACTTCTGACTGTGAAATAAACCCCGAGTAACCAGATTAACTATGAAGTATGTCTCCGTCAGGTTTTAGGCATTAGTTCAAGTGTAGTTTCTCTGCGTTCCAGCTTCCTATAGCAAGGTGCTGAAGCTAGGAATCCAGACAACACTGCAACAGGAAAAATCCCTGATTCTCCTCTCCAGCTGCAAATAGAGCTCATACACACAATGACATTATTGTGTGTTGTTGATTTAACCAAGAATATCAATATTTTAAATAGATTCCCATATGATTCATACAGTTTTACATTGCACGGAGTGTGTAAATATCTCTCCACCCCTGAACACACAGAGGCTTACATATGCGCAGGGACATACATGTGAGTGTGCACCCACACATACAACATCCCCCCCGATCACATATGCATGCTAAGAGAATGGCCATCAAAATACTCATTTCAGATCATTTGTGGGCTTTGTTTATAGCAGATAGTGGGAACTTCCTTCTAACAACCCTAGGTGGCGTTCACACGTGCACTCACACACACAAACCCACAAATGGCCTGCTCTCACTTGAATTGGGCCCAGTGATTTTCAAAGTTGGCTGTCTTCATACTGGCCTCTTTCTATTCACTCTCCTCTTTCTGAGCGTCTGTATGCTCAGGAGGATGAGAGCTAGTACTACTCCATGAGGACACTCAAAATGATAACCAGAAATGTCTCCTTCCCACATCAGCAACAATGGCACACACTTAGTTGACAATGCCAGCCATCTTGGAAATTAAATTATGTTTCTGGTGCTGTCACACATCATTCTGCAGCTTCAAAAAAGGTCCCTATGGATTCTGGGGGAGGGGGGTGGCCAACAAATTCAGAAAACCTCAGTGAAGGTCTGTTCTCAGGTCCCCCCCTAACCTGTAACATCCAGATATTGACACTTCTGCCAACTCCCTGGGGAGCCAGGAGAACAGGAGATAAAGGAAATGTCTCAAGGGGGTTATGGCCAGTGTGGTTCTCATGGGAAGAAAGTCACCTGGAGGCTTGGCCACCTGCTGTTGTACCTCAAGGATGCTCTGACCTCTGGATAAGGAAGGGGGTAGGTATGGAGAAGGAGTCCTGGCAAAAGGTTCTAGAAGCTCTGTCCTCATTAATAAAGCTGGAGAGCCAGAGAAAAGTTCCTGATGAATCTTATGGGAAGGGAACTGGAGATGCAGGTGTGGGCCCTCCCCCCTGCACTTGCCAGCCGTTCAGTCTGGGGAACAGAACCCTCCAGACAGTGAAGGGTTTTGCCTGTAAATCAAAAAATGAAGGGTCATCCCTTTGTAGAGAAGAAAGCTGGCAGACATAACCTTCCCCACTGAAGAATGAGCATGCTAACATCCTTCGCCTCCTAAGATGCACTAATAGGGACACAAAGTCACCTCTGTGGTATTCTTACCAAACAAACACAGCAGGAACCAAATCCTGATGGAAAATCAGACATGAGTTGAGGGACACACTGCAAAAATAATCAACTTGTATATTTTTGAAATTCGAAGGAGCCAATCACCATGTCCCACACCTACAGTCCCGGCTACTGGGGAGGCTGAGGCAAGAGGATTGCTTGAGTCCAAGAGTTTGAGGGCAGCCTGGCCAACATAAAGGGATTCTGCCGCCTCCCCCAAAGAAGACTTACACTGGGGCTGTCTCTTGATGATAGAATGCCCAACCAGAATGTCCAAAGCCCTGGGTTCCCTCCCCAGAGCTAAAAATAAATAAATAAATAAATAAATAAATAAATAACCCAGGAATCCCAGTTTTGTTAGCTGAGAGTGTAGATTAGTGGTGGAATATTTGCCTAGCATTTGGAAGGCCTTGAGTCTGATCCATAGCATTGAAAAAAAATCAAGAAAAGCTGAGTAATTTTTCTATATAAAA
Source organism: Thryonomys swinderianus (assembly GCA_004025085.1). Classification (NCBI taxonomy): domain Eukaryota; kingdom Metazoa; phylum Chordata; class Mammalia; order Rodentia; family Thryonomyidae; genus Thryonomys; species Thryonomys swinderianus. Next base: position 16,073 of record PVIC010008834.1, read on the forward strand.
GCCCACTAGAGGTACAGAACCTACCAATAAAATTCAACATGTGATCCTGAATTGGATGTTGGGCCAGAAAAAAAATTGTCTTTTTCTTCTTTTGCTATAAAAGGACATAGTGGGGCAGTTAAAGAAATGTGGATGTGTGTAGATTAGGTAAGAGTATTCTAGCAATGCTAATTTCCTGATCTTGATCATCACACTGGGCTATGTAAGAGAATAGCTTTGTTAAGAGATCTGTATCAGAGGTAAAGGGTCATTGGGTCTGCAACTTACTCTCAAATAATTCGTATATACATATACATACATAAAGAGAGAGCAACAGAAAGATAAGAATAAAGGAAATTGGTAAGATGGTAACCTTTGAAGAATCTGGGTGGAAAGAATATCATAATCATACTACTCTGCAACTTTTCTGGGAGTAGGGAAATTTTTTTTTTTTTTTTGAGACAGGGTCTCGCTTTGTAGTTCAGGCTAGCTCGGAGCTCACTATGTAGCCCAGGCAAACCTCGAATGCAGCAATCCTGTCTCTGCCTCCCGAGTACTGGAATGACAGGCGTGAGCCACCACGCCCAGCACTGTGGTATGTGGTATTGATTGCTGGTGGGCGTGAGTCTCCATGCCCAACATTGTATGTGGTTACCGGGGATCGAACTCAGGACCTTGAGCTTGCGAGGCAGGCGCTGGAACCACTGAGCTAACCTTCCGGCCCGGGAATTATTCTTTAAACTGGGGACTAGTAAGTATACAAAGCACTGTAGGTTTCTCCTCAGAGCAGCAAGGAATGAGAGATCTGGGGGTGAACTGCTGCCAGAAATGAAGAGCCTGAGGATCCCTAAGAGCCAGCAGATGAGGTGGCCATGGCCCAGCGGAGAGGAGATGGGACAGGGCCGGGCACTCGCTCTGGTTTTAGCCAAAAGTTTTTCTGCCATCGTCTGCATCATGCACAGGCTGGACAGTGTTCATCCACCCCGCAGGGTAGCAGGCTCCTTGGGCTGGCCAGGGCACTAAGGGATGGCTTGCGCTTTCCATTTACTGGCCCCGCTTGGGTAAGAAGTCTTGAGCGGCTCCCTGCATTTATCTGAATGCTTTGCGAGCTTCATTATTGAAGCTAGAGCGCATCCTCCAAATAAACACGTGCGTCTTTGCAGCCTGCAGCCTGGGAGCACTATTAAACCCGCAGCGGCAAAAGGCCTGGGCCTGCGCTGCTGCGTGCAATTTCCAGCCGGCTGGCTATTCTTTTGTCACCGCCTTTTTATTGGTTTTCTCAAAGTGGTTACAATGCTGTTATTGTAAAACCCTCACACCAGAAGAGCGAGAGAAGCGGTAGGGACAGAGAATGGAGCAATTTCTACAGGGACAGTCTGCAGAGCCAGGTGTGGGGGCCCGAACTGGTAACGAGTGGGAGGTGAGGTGCACTCGACCAGTTAGTCAGTCCCCTAGGAACCGGGGCGGTCCTGGAGTTCTCCTAGGGAAAACGGCCTTGGCATTTCCCACCCTTTGAGGCCCCTCCCTCTGTGGTGCCACCAGCTTCCAGAGGCAGAGCCTGCACTTGGTCCGCCCTGAGAGAGCAGCCCCGCCCTTGGGGACTGAGACTTCCCCATAGACCCATTCCTCCCCTGCAGAAAGGACTATTTTTCATCCTGAGGGCTACTGCATATTGGGGTACATAATTTACATTGCAATAAAAGGTGTAAATTTCAAGGGTACCCTCAACGACATTTTCCGAGGCCCACTCAAGAAATAGAGCAACGGCTGTTCAGTACAGCACTGCCCACTTGGAAAAGCCCTGTTTGTGTCACAGGGGGCTAGTGGCCACGTGAAATGTAGCTAGTGCAACTAAGAAGCCGAATTTTTAATTATACTTCATCATTTTAATTTAAACAGCCCCCTGCTTGACCGCTGCTCTCTTAGTACAAATAGAGAACATCTCCATCTTTCCAGAAAGCTTCCTTGTGCTACTTCCAGCCAGCAGGCCTTAAGAGGCAAACACTTTCCGGACTTCTATCGCCATAGACCAGGGTTCCCTATCTTTCACTGGGGACTTTAGGGTGAGATAACTCTTCATTAGGAGCGCTCTTGTGCACTGTCGGATATTCTGCACCATCCCTGGCCTCGACCCACTAGGGGCCAGTAGCACTCATACCGCCCAGCTGTGAAAACCAAAAATGTTTCCAGACACTGCTAAAGGTCCCCCAGTGGGGACAGGCATGGGGGTTCACCCAGGACTGAGATCCCCTGCTCAGAGTTTGGCCTGCTCAGAAACTTTGTATTCGTGGAATCAGACAATGCATATTTTGTGTCTAGCATCTCTTGCCCAACATAAGGTCTGTGATTCTCCCATGTTGCTGTGATATCTGGGTCTGAGCACTACTCCTTTGTGTGGAGGTATGAATGTGTATGTTTTCATTTTTCTGTTGAACATCTAAGTTTTTTCCAGTGTAAGTCTGTTGGAAAGCAGTTAGGAACAGTCACCCGCAGATCTTTGTGTAGACATAGGCTTTCATTTTCCTGGGAAAATGCCCAGAACACAGCTGCCGAGTCACTCGGTACTAGGCACATGTGTATCTGTCACTGTTCCCTAGGATGCCTTACCATTTTCCACTCCCACTGCAACATGAGTTGGTGAGCTGGCCCTGCTGGCCTCTGGCTTTCAATCCTCCTCCCTCAGCCTCTCCTCCACAACCCTACCTCCCTCTTTTTTTTCTTTTCTTCCTTTCTTTTTTTTTTTTTTTTTTTTTTTTGAGACAGGGTCTTGTTTTGTAGTTCAGGCTGGCCCTGAGCTCACTATGTAGCCCTGGCGAGCCTGGAACTCAGCAGTCCTCCTGTCTCTGCCTCCCGAGTGCTGGGATGACAGGCGTGAGCCACCATGCCCTACATTGTGGTGAGTGGTACTGATTGCTGGTGGGTGTGAGTCACCACGCCCGGTATTGCTGTATGTGGTTACAGAAGATCGAACTCAGGACCTTGTGCTTGCTAGGCAGGCACTGGAACCACTGAGCTAAATCTCCGGCCCTGTCCTCCCTCTTTTTGATTTCAACCATTCTAGTGGGTGAGAAGTTGGCCTAATAAAAGCCACAAAATAGTAAAACATCGAAGGGTCTTGGGGACCCCTCTCTTTCCTGAGCTCTGAGTCCAGGGAGCTGAGCGTCCTTAGGCATCTGTTCCCCACCCCAAGGGGGAGGTGATGAAGAAGAGGTTGCTTCCCAGCGGTGCGCTTTGTGCTCCACAGCTTGTAGGAGGGGATGCCACATGGTTATGGGAGGAGGAGACAAGGACGGGGAGACTATTTTACATCGCAAATGAGAATAGTGAAAAAGTTGTATTCCTTCTTTTCCTTTTCTTTTTCTTTTTGTGGTATTGGGGATCAAACACAAGGGTACTCTGTCATGAAGCTATGTTCCTAGGCCTTTTTATTTTGAGATAGTGTCCTAGTAAATTGCTTGAACTGGCCTTGAAGTTGCGATCCTCCAGCCCCAGCCCAGCCTCTTGAGTAGCTGGTACTGTAAGGCATACACCAGCATGCCCAGCAAGAAAACTGTTCTGCAGAAGACCTTGCACCCTTCTCCTCCTTCATCCTTACCCCATTACATACACACACACACACACACAAACACACACACAAACACATATACACACCCCTCTTTGACATAGGACAGCAATTCTTTCACAAGGGACAGGTGGTATTGATGAAGGAGGAGAGAGGACAAAGGGGTTTGTTCAGCTGCTACATGGGGGATTCAAAATGGTTTGGCTAAGGACTTGCCCATTTTGGGGAAGCATGTCCTGCGCAAGTGGTGAATTAGACAGGAGACGATGAGAAATCCATCAAAGAAATAAATCCCAACCCCCACCTCTGTGGAGCTTCTGGTCTAATTTTCAATGGAAAATAAATAATGCAACTTCGAAGTTAGAGATAATATAATGCCACCAGGACCTGGACACAGAGAGCTGCCTGCATCAAGACTGACAGAGTGTGACAGGTTAATCCGGAGGGGTTTACCAGGGGAAGACAGGAATCTGAAGGGGAGAAGCATCCAGAATTAAGCACACGGCAGAGGAAGTGCCCCACCGTCCTAATAAGAATAAGTGTCTTAACACCCTCTTCTGCTTGCTGCCTTGTTAACCACATGCTCCCCGAAATTTTTACCTTGGGGAAATGTTATCCCTGCTCCCAAATCTAATCTCTTCCTAGAATCACAAGGAAACTGTAAGTAATAAAGCAATGTACCTCTGATGCCACAAGAAGTGTGTATCTCTTGTGTTTGGTTTTATCCTTTGAGGTGCTGAGGATGGAACCCAGGGCCCTGTGCATGCCGGCCATGCTCCATCCCCGAGCTCCACCCCCAGCCCACGGCCATCCTTAAGAGCCCCCACCTGTGGTAGGGCTCAAGCGGCACCTGCTTGAGAAGAGACAGCAAGCGAGGAACTCACAAGAGAAGCAACATCAACATGAAGAGGAGCCGACCCCCAATTGTGAGCCACATGCCCCAGGTTCATGCTCTAGATTCTTCATCCACCTCCAAGCTATTTACTAGAACCCGAGTCCTCGAAGGGCAGGGCTTCCATGTGTCTTCCTCGCTGCTGTATCTGCAGCTGGAAGTGGGCCTGCACATGGCTAAGTATCTGCTGACCACAAGGACACCAAAGACCTCATTGAATGCTCAGTGCCTTGGTTTAGCTATGCTACTCAGTTCATCTGGGAAGGCCTGACCAGGGTGTGACAAATGCAATGCACTTATGTGGCCAGCATGGCAGTCTCAGGGTGACAGTCTGAGGGAGGAGCCCAAGCAGAAAGTGCCTTCTTGGTGGGCCGGAGGGTTAGCTCAGTGGTTCCAGCGCCTGCCTCGCAAGCACAAGGTCCTGAATTCGATCCCCAGTTACCACATATAATGCTGGGAGTGGAGACTCACGCCCACCAACAATCAACACCTCATACCACAATGCCATGGTGGCTCACGCCTGTCATCCCAGCACTCGGGAGGCAGAGACAGGAGGATTGCTGAGTTTGCGGCGGCTTGCCTGGGCACCATAGTGAGCTCAGGGCTAGCCTGAACTACAAAGCGAGACCCTGTCTCAAAAAAAAAAAAAAAAAAAAGTGCCTTCTTGGAAAGATCCAATGCCAGCCACATTCTCAGTCTCTCTGTGTGGACTCTATTTCCATTGCCAACCTCTAAAGGAGATGGGTCCCATTTTAAGATATGTCCTAACATGACAGCACATCCTCATCCAGGCCCTTAAACCTTCTAGGAGTGGGCAAAAGCAGGTTTTCAGGACAGAAAAGCTCCTGGTAGACAAAAGAAGCCAAAACCCCAGCTTCTCTCCTGGAAGTGGTGGGCTTCTCTCCCAAGAAAGCATCCTTTGAGACTGGTCCTCGGATGCCCTGTCTTTGCTTCACATAAGTAATGTTGAGATGGAGAGAGGGTGTTTAAACTCGCTTTGCTAAAGAACAGAGGAGGAACACAGAGCTGAGCGGCATGAAAGTCCCACAGGTGTCCGGAGCCCTCAGCCAGGATTGAGGCACGTCAAAGTACACAGGGACAAGCCTGTCATCCGGAGTCAGAGCAGCAAGCCCAGTGCCAACTAGGCCTCAGCTTTGCTTCAGTGTGCCCACCCCTGCCATAAGCAAGCCAGTGCCGTCTCCTTCCAGGAGGCAGATGCCCTCTCTCCCAGGGCCGGCCAGGAGTCATTTTCCTGTCCTTCTGCCAGGGGATAGCACCTCCCTGCTCCCTCAGCCTCTCCACCAGAGCGTGAGGGTGCAGCCAGGCTGGATGATGCCCAGGACAGCAATAGTTGACAGCCAGCAAATAATAGAGCTCTCTGGGCCCGTGTTATCTACCCCACCTACCTCTGGAGCTTCCCTTGGTAACTCATCAGGAGGCACCCCTCCCCCACGCCATCTGGAAGTGGTTTTGAAAAACCTACTCATTATTGTTAAAAAGCAACACGCAGGTTTTCATAGGACACAGTTACAAGCCAGTGCCTCAAATGTAAGTTCCTGGAAGGTAGGGCTCTTCACCTTGTGCACTGCCATATAAGCATCACTGGGCACATAGTAGGAGATTTTGCTACATAACTGCTGTTTGATTGCACAATTGCCAAACTCACAATAAAGGTGTTCCTGTGACTTCTGCATTTTAAAAGTCATCCTAACATCTAGCAGCTTACCAATCATTTTCTCCTCCATGTGGTCTAGAGGGACAGAAGTCTGGATGGGCAGGGCAGCCACACTTTCCCTACTCCGAGGGGTCTGGACTCCCCATCCCAAAGGCCAGCTGGAATCAGCTCACGTCCCTTGGGCTGCAGGGAATTCAAGGCTGGGCCCACCTGGGACTCGGATCCAGGCTTCTACAAGCAGCATCTCATGGTCGGAGTTCTCAGGCAAAGCTGCATGGCATCCAGTGCCTGGCTCAGGCCTGCTCTTGATCAGAGGTCCAGAATCAAAAGGAGGAGAAGCAGACTCTGTTCCTCACTGGAAGGTTCATCACAAGGCCTTGGGGTCATGTTTATGTTTATTCATCTGCTGTGTTGGGGGTGGAACCCCGGGCCTTGCCTATGCTGGGCAAGTGCTTTGCCACCAAGTTCCACCCCAGCCATGGGGTCATGTTTTAAAGGTAAAAGGGTAGAAAGCCCCAAGGATTGGACACTCATTCCCTCAATAGAACCCATGTTGCCCATTACTGCATGTTAAGTTCCAGGTTGAGTAACGTGTGGGGATTTGGCAGTGAACAGAAGACTGTCCCTGCCCTCGTGCAGACTGTATTCTGCTAGAGAATACAGACATTAAACAGAGGATACAAATGCACACTGGCCACGGGTACCTAGTGAGGCAAGCCCTGCAAAGGCAGACCTAATTTACATACCTGCTTCCCAGAACAAAATCTGATAGTAGAGAGCTGATTGCTTCATGCACAAGCAAGCTTGAGACTCAGTCTCACTATAAAGCCCAGCAAGGTTCCAACTTGCCATCCTCCTGACTCAGTCTCCAAGTGCTGGGATTACAGGTATGTTCGATACCATGCTCTGTTTGAAACAAGGCTTTGAGTGCAAGCTGATTTTCGCTGTGAAAGAGAGTCCTGAAAGCATAGGTAGGACAATGAGGACCTTAGAGAAAGCCAGGAAGGAAGCCAAAGGGTGTTCAGTAAGTAAGCTATCAGTGTAAGCAAATGGGACTTGGTCCAACACCGGAAGACTGAGGAAGCTAGGGCATTCACCCACAGAACTAGAATTCTCATCTCAGTCCTACTTGGGGATAGTAGGGTGGGCTCCCCTCCCTGTGGGCCCCGCCCACTCTGGCCCCTGAGGGAGCCTTAGGCAAAGGGTCTCAAGTGCTGAGGAAGAAGCCCAGGGGATGTGTGGGCCATAAGGAGCTTGCCCCAAGGGTCAGGGAAGCGCTTCACAAGCCCATGATCTTCTCAAAAGAGGTCAGGGGTCAAGAATGTACAATGTGCACATGGTCTGCAGATCTTTCTGTTACACATGGATTTTCACCAAGACCCATCCCTCAGCACAGGGACTTAGACAAAGGAATGAGGGTTTAGTTTTGTACTTGCCCCCAGCGGCTTCCCACCAACTGTTTGCATCAACTGTCCCCCTGATCACCTCCCGTTTGTGACTACTGGAAAATAGGTGACATTTGCCCACAGGCAGGCAGATAGTGTGGGCTGTCTGCGCCCAGGAGAGAGCCATCCCTGTGTGGCAGGTGCACCCTGCACCTCCGACCCCGGAGGAGCCTGGCCAGCAGAGGCTGACTCTGGGTCCCTATGGTGAGTCAGCCCTGCGGGTGGCCTCATCAGCTCCCCAGCATGGGTGCCCTAGCAGGGAAAGCTGACAGGCAGCATCCACCACGGAGGGGTCGTCACCTGAGCGGGAGATCTGCACGTGACATGTGTGCCCTTCAGTGTCAAGGCTGGTTGATGGCTGTCCATCCTGACAACCTGAGCTTCTGAGAGAACCCCAGCCAAAGCTTTGCGGTGCTAGACACCACCGTGGGGTCACAGGCAGTGGGGTTGCTGGCACCACACATGGGGTAGTGGGGCGGGGGTAGGGACCTCTGCACAAACACAAGTCAGCTGAACAACTGCAGGAAAGATCAGTGAGCAGCTGGAAGACAAAGTACTGTTACAAGGACAGTATAACACCCTTTCATTTCCAAATAACTGAATAGAAGTCTTGTAAGATTTTCAGCGCTTGTCTTAATGATACTCTTAACACATCGTTCTCCAATTCCACCATTACTGAATGGTGAGTATACACCACGCCTGAGTTAGGGAAATTTTTTAGTTAACACTATTAATGAGGACAGCCTCTGTAGTGACATGCTTGGTGGGGGTGGGGAACTGAATCAGGCATGCAGCTCGCCCCAACACACACGTACTTGTCAGTTGTCCCCTGCTGGGGCTGTTCACCTGAGGTGTGAACTTGCCTCCAGGCTCTGGAGCTTCTCCCAGGGAGGATCAACAGCAGCAGCAGCAGCAGCAGCCCATTCCTGGGTCTGGCCTGGGTCATCAGAAGAGGACAGAGGAGGGGAGAAATGGGAGGGAAAAGAAAATGAAAGGAAGAGAAGGAGAAGGGGCTGGGAAAGAGGGGAAGGGAAAAGAGTAGGGTGCCGGTCAAGGAAGAGGAGAAGAAAGAGGAGGAAATGGGAGGGGAGAAAACTGCTGAGATGGAAAAGCCAGGAAGTCAAATTCCTCACCCACTGATAAACACAATCCCAGCCCAGCAAGAAGAGAGCAGTGGTAAAATCATTCAGACTCTGCTGAATTCCTGACAGTGGAAAATAAATTTATCTTTGCTCATGAATGGAAACTTCAGGAAGTCGACCATGTCGTTGACTAGGAACCCTTGTCCCTTGTCTCTGCTATACAGCTCCCAGGACTGGCAGACAGAGTTGCCAGTGCAACCGTGTGTGTGGCAGACCAAGTTGTTGGAAATCCGGAGAAGCCGAAAAAGAAGCCAGAAGAATGCAGAAAGGAACAACGGGAGGACGACCTGAACAGGGAGGGGCCCAAAGCTGGAGCCAGGGCCTGAGGAGCCCTGGCAACGGAGTGACCTGAACAGAGGCCCTGCAAGTCCTGTGCAAGGGGGTAGAAGGAAGGAAGAGGGCTGCTGAGCTGCATGGAACAAAAATAAACCCCCGCCAGGATGTGGCTTGTTGGTGGGGCCTTTGCCTAATGTGAAGCCAGGAGTTCCATCCCCAGCGTTACAAGAAAGAAAGGAAAGGGCCTGAGATTTAGCTCAGTGATTCTGGCGGCTGTCTGGCAAGCTCAGGGTCCTGAGTTCGATCCCCAGTACCACATACCACGGTGCCAAGCCTGGTGACTCACACCTGTAATCCCAGCACTCGGGAGGCAGAGGCCCGAGGATTGCTGAGTTCGAGGCTTGCCTGGGCTACATAGTGAGCTCAGGGCCAGCCTGAACTACAAAGCGAGACCCTGTCTCAAAAAAAAAAAAAAATAGGGTGGAAGGAGGGAGGAAGATACATAAGGAGAGGGACAGAGAGAGACCAAAGCCAGCATGGATTATGAAGTGTTTCCAGAGACCCTGCTTGTGTGTGGGACAAAAAGTATACAGGCACTGGGTCCCTGGGTAAGCACCATGGCCCTGCCCATGCTGCAAGGCTGGGCATGGCCAGGAGCTCTCAGGCTTCCTCATTCTCCTTCTTTATTTGATTGGCCCAGCCGTGAGGAGGGAGGGCCTGGGAACACTTCTCCGGAACTCCGGTCCAGTCCCCACAAGGGAACCGGCTTGCCCCCGCACTGGCGGGAAGGAAGGACAGAGGAGGAAGTGTGGCCCTCCCCCAGCACCCCACCCCCAGGGCCTGACTGTGCTTTCCTTTCACCCTCTGGGGACCCGGTGGGTCCTACACCCCTGGGGGATGCCCTGAGGGATAATGCAGGAAGAGGAGGCTCAGCTGTCTTGCCTACGTTCTGGACAGACTTCCTCCAGGCTCAGCTTCCCCCCAGAGCCCCACCCACCCAGCCAGGGCCAGGCTGAGGCTGCCCCTCTTCTCGGGGACTGAGTGCTAGTGTCCTCCCCAGGTTCCCACAGCGTTAGGAAATGAGGCCTCAGGAGGCGATGGAGTCATGGGGCTGCCTCTCACCCAAGTAAGATTTATGCCCTTACAAAAGAGACTGCAGAGGCTCTGGCCCTCTTTGTGCCATGGGAGGGCACCGGGAGAAGTCAGCAGTCTGCAGCCCAGCGGGGAGCCCTCCCCAGAACCTGACTCCACAATCCTGCTCTTTATACAGCGTGAGAAGACGCTTCTGTGGTTTATAAACCGCCTACTCCACCTTCCGTGTTGTAGCAGCCGGGGCTGACAGAGACACTTCCGCACAGGGAGTTTGGCTGCCCTGGGCTCATTCCTTCTTCGTCTCCCTTCCTCCAGCTTTCCAAGGCGTGTCCCGGGAGTACTTCCACAGTAAATCGCTCCTCTTCAAATCTCAGGTCTGCTCCTGGGAAGACAGAAGGGCCAGGCCAATTACTACAGAAGATAGCTCCTGGAACGTGGAGCCCGCCGCCCTAGCCTGCTGCGCTCGCACAGCACACTGCACACAGAAAGAAGCGGAAGCTCCGAGGCCAGGAGGGACTTACCCAGGAAGGAGAGGCTGGTGAGTGGGACAGCCTGGGTCAGACAGAGGAATCGTCGGCTGCAAAGCCAGCGTCTGGTCTGGTCCTAGATGCCCCACTGAAAGGAGATGGGGCCCCCAGAAACCATATTACTTCTCAGAGGAGCTGACATCACGTGGGCTCAATTGCCGTGGTGCCCTGGGCCCAGCAGGGTGCTTAGAGCAAGACTGAGGAGAAAGCAACAGCTGCTTGCTGAGGGCCTCCGTTTTCGGGACTGATTTCTCAGTGTCTCCAGGCTTCCCTGGAGCCAGCTCCCCAAAGTCCTGCTAGATGTGCCATGAGTGCCACCTCCTTGCACCTAGGGGCCCACTGATTAATGCGATCTTCCCGCCTCTGTGAGCTTTTTAAAGGCAGTCCCTCCAGAAGGCAGGACTTACTAGGAGGACTTCAGAAACTGGCAGAAGCACCCTATGAGAAAATGTTTAGGGTTCCACTGGGAGAGAGCCCACGGTGACTGACGAGTCATGGATGGCCAGCTGTCACCAACAAGTGCTATATAGAGAAGGGACAAGCGGGGGGGGGGGCAAGAGGGAGGAGCACCCACCTCAGAGGTGAGGAGGCCCCAGCTGAGGGCCAGACCTAGTGCATCTCAAAATGTGCCCTCAGCACCCCCAAAATGGAATGTGAGCCAGAGTTGGCCAGCACAGAGTGCTGTAGGATCTGGAAGCAGCAGCTGGAGGGCTCACTGTGGGCTCTGCCAGCACATTAGTGACGGTAACAGAAGAACAATGGCACGGTATTCCACGCCACCTCCAAGTGCTTCCCTCGTCTGTGCACAAACGGGATGGACTCTTCTCACTGCTATATCGGCAGCTGAAGTTGGGACTCGGGACCCCGGGCTTAGTTAGCTAGGTCTGTGCTGACCAAGGCAGCACCCCGGCCACACGGAGCCACGGAGCACTCGCAAGGTGGCCGCGGCCTCTGCTAAGCGTGAAGTATACACCACATTTCAGAGTGCAGTTCCAAGAAAAAATGTCAAATGTCTAATGAATAATTCTCCCTCAATTACATGTCAAAATGGTAATATTTTGGATAAACAGAGTTTAATAAAACATATTATTCAAAGTAATTTCACCTGTTCCCTTTCAACATGGCTCCCGGAACACTGAAGATTACACTTGGGGCTCACAGCTGTGGCTCGAGTTCTATTTCTATTGGACAGTACCGGGTTACAGGCTAGAGGCCAGCACCTCCAGGAAATCCTGGCCATGCCTTCTGACCAATACAGCCTGCTTCCTGGTTCAGGGCTGAGAGAGGCCCATCTGCTTTCCAGACAATCCCGGTGGCCAGCTGCAGCCCCATGGACTAGTCACCAAAGACCCAGGTAACACACAGAAGCCCCTCGGGATCCGTGACCCCCAACATTACCCCTTGCCTCTAATGAAAATGCCCATTTGATCCAGGGAAGGGTGATGAATCCTCCCTGGACTGTCTCCTCCCTTCCCCACTTGACTCACAAGAGAGCTTCATGTTTTGTGATGAGAAAAAGAGAAAAGAAAAGAAGGCCACTTCCCAAATGGAGCAGCCTCTACCCGCCCTCCTTCACCTCCACAACTACAGAATAGAGGAGAGAGGAAATGAGAAACGGAGGTGCAGACGAGACAGACCATTCACACTCAGAGGGAGAAACCCTATCTCAGAGACAGACACGCAAATGTCACACACTCTGCCCCCTGAGATGGGGTGGGGGTGGGGTGCCAGTGTGTGTGTGTGTGTGTGTGTGTGTGCACGCGCGTGCTTGCGCGCGCGCTTGCACACGTGCATGTTTGTGTGCATACACTTGCATGTTGAGCAAGAAGACACCAGAGAAAGGTTCCAGAATGAAGCAGACAGAATGGAACGGGACAAGGAAGAGATGGGCTCAAGAGGCAAAAAACGAGCAGAGGTTCAGGAGCTGACAGCCTCCCTTTTGTGGCAAAGGCTGCCCTTTCTTTCTGTGTCAGTTTAAATTATTCACATTAGCACAATGGAAAGAATAAAACAAAATAAAAAATGCATCGGGGCCAGGCGGGCCCTAGACTCCTGTGTGGTAGAAACAGAGTACAGAGAGGGGACAGCCTGTGAGCCTGGAACTTGGGGCTTTAGGTGGCAGCACTGGGGTGCTTTCCTTTCATTTCTTTCTTTTTAAAGTACTGGGGATTGAACCCAGGGCCTTCATTTGAGTACATCCTTGGTCCCTGTTTACCTTGTATTTTGAGAAAGGGTTTTGCTGAGTTGCCCAGACTAGGCTCAAACTTTCGGTCCTCCTGCCTCAGTCTCTCAGGGTGCCGGAATTACAGTTATGTGTCACCACACCCGGCTAGTGGTGCACTCTTTCAGTTGCTCTGTGCCTCCCTGACTCCTGAGAGTTGGAAGAGCCACAGCCCAACTGCTTGGGACATTTTGGGGGGCTATGTGAGCCAATCTGGGCCTAGTGATCACCCGCAAATCAAAACCCCTTGGGCCAGGTAGGGGCTACCTTGCTGCCACAAGTCTCTACCTGCCACCTAAACTGATCCCTTGCTCAGAAATATAGGGTGCACCGGATGACTACCACTTCATCCAATCAAAGGGTCCCATTCATGCTGAGCACAGCGGTATAAAGGGCTGCCCCATCCAGGGCTCCGACCTTCTGGGTGACATTACTTCTAGGAGGAACCTGGAACCTGTACCTACTTCTGTCGCCCTATCTGATGGGGACTTTCTTAGGGGGATGCAAGGCAAACATCGTAGGCTCTGTGGGCTATCATGACAAAACACCATGGGCTGAGGAACTTCAACAACAGATGTTTGTTTCCTTATGATCCTGAATGCTAGTCCAAGATCAAAGGTTGGTTCCTCCTAAGGTCTCTGTCCTTGGCTTGCAAAGGGCCACCTTCTCTCTATGTCCTCACATAGTCTTTCCTTTGTGCATATCCCTTGTGTCCCTCTGTGTCCACATTTCCTCCTCTTATGAGGACAACAGTTTTCTAATTAAGTCTATGCTATGGCTTCATTTTAGTGTAATCACCTCCTAACACTATGTGAGGACACAAGGTGTGGCTGAGAACTTCTGTCTTCCCTGGAAGCAAGGATTCTGTGTCCCCAGCTCCCAGCTCAGTGTCTGGCTAACCAGGAAAACTATGGCAGGGTCAGAACAGAGACTACTAAGCGAGGCTTTGGGTCCTTATTTATTTAGCATCTTGTCACCAACCAAAGTGACTGCAGGATGCATTTTGGCTTCATTCACAGACAGTTGAGGGGTTTTTTCAAGATTGAAACATAAAAGAGAAAAAAGTAGCACTGTGACAGATCACATTTTCCAAGATGGCTATAGGGTTTCCCATGCCACATGCCTTTTTTATGATCTGATGTCACTCTATCGAAAGCTAAGGTCTGTGGTCCCTTCCCTTGAGTAGAGACAGATTTATAACAATGTTAGAAGTGTCCTGTGTAACATCCTTTACTCTCAGAAGCCAGTCACTATGCTGTAGAGAAGCCCAACCTACACAGAGGAGGCCCCAGAGGTATCCAGCTGAGGTCTCAGCTGGCAGCTGGCATCTGTGGCCAGATGTGTGAGTGAGCAAGAACACCTATAACAGGACTTCAACCCCAGACATTGTCTGATGACAAGTGCACAAGACAGAGGGGAGAGACCGTCAGACAGACGGATGCAGATGGAACCATCTTGCTGAGGGCAGTATAATGAAGGGTATAAGAAGGTACATTTTTTAAAGTTACATTTGTACTGATTCATTATGCAGCAGTAAATAACCAGAACATAGGCCAAAACACAACCGCACACCCACAGGTACACAAAGCCCCACTTTCCGAGACCTGGTGTGAGCTCCTGGCAGTAGTCCTGGGTGCTGAGTGCTCACCCCATGGGCTCCAGGGCTGGCCAGGCTGCCGGGATTAACACCTCCTTCCCATCATCTCTTCACTGCCCCACCTTGGCCCAGTATAAGAGCATCTCTGCTTCCGTCTCCCTGGCTCTCCACTGGGAACCATGGCACAGGCCTCCGCAGGAGATGCAAGGGACCCTGGGCGGGTTCTCGCAGAGCCCACATCAAGCACACAAAGCTGAGCCAAGCAGGCAGTGGCAGCCTGGTAACTGTTTGCTGGGATGATATTACTCAACATCTCCCTTTCCACTTCCTAACAGGTGGGCAGAGAAACATGCCATTTCTGGCAGCCACGTTGCTGACCGGCTTTTTCCATCACACTGAGGTCACCAGCTCAGCCCTGCACTTATTTGCTTTGTAAAAAGCTGGGCAGCTGGGCCCCAAGTCCCTTCCCCCAGCTCCCATGGAAAGCCAGCTCTCCGCCCCCTGCAGTGCTTAAGTCTTGTCCCTGTCCCTGTCATCTCACGGCTTTGCCTTGCAAACCACAGTAAGCGGAAGACAAAACACCAGTTCAGGACTGACCTCCATATCTGTTTTTGTAAAGTCCCTTGTCCTGGCCCAGAGGTGTGAGGCAGCTAGCAGGGACAGACAGCTGGACTCAAAAGCCCCTCCTGCCCAGCTCACTGTGGGTACAGCCCTCAGAGTCTCCTGGCTCCTCGTAGAGGAGAAGGGTATAAGGGACCCACTTTCCAGAGGCTGCTCCCACAGTCTGCAGAAGGAGAGAGCAGCGACAGCTCTGGCACATCTTCCCTCTGCCCTGCATCTCCTCACAATGCCTGCAGAGCCAGGGGTCAGGTCGCCTCTGAAGGGCACAGAAGCACAAGGCAAAAACAGCAAAGCCAGCAGTCAGGACTCTGCACACCCTGGCCCTGCCTGGCCTCTCGAGGTCCGTCCCTTCTGCCTTTTCCTACGGTCCAGCCTCTTGCTTCTGTTCTGTCCTAGATCCTGTTCAAGACCTCTGACTCCCGCTGTCTCACTCCCAGTGAGCCACCAGCCTATTCCTTTATCTGCCTGCTTCTCCCTGCTGTTTGTCTCCAGTTACACTTCCCTACCCAGCAACAGGGCCCTCCCTCCTCCCTCCTCCTCCTCCTCCTCCTCCTCCTCCTCCTCCTCCTCTCTCCTCCAGTGGCCTTAGCCTGACCTCCAGGAGGTCCATGGGCATCTGCTCCTCCAACCTCCTCAGGCTGCAGGCTGCCATCCCCGCCCCAATCCCTTGGGTTACCTTGAAAAACGATCCTCAGTCTCTAATGAACCAACTGGTTCTTTAGAAAGGACACCTGCAAGTTTCTCCGCAGCTCCTAGCCATGTGTGTCAATGGGAGCAGTACTGGTATTTGGGCCTGGACAAATCCCCATTGTGTGGGACAGGGCCCCCTCCCCCACCACTGTAAGATGTTAAATAGCCTCGGTTCCCTGCCTGCTAAAACTAGTAGCACCCCTAAGTCATTGTGGCCCCCCAAGGTGCACCCCCACTTCCAAGTCACCACCCAGGGAGTAGAATGGACTTTGAACAAGGAAATAGCATCCATCTCAGGGTCCGACTGGTTTACTTTTTACGATTGGCAAGCAGCATCTCCGTGCAAAACCAGCGATGGGTGCTTGATCAGTGCAGTTTCCCCCATGCAGTTCAACCCAGAGTCGATGCCATAGCACAGGCCCTGGTTTCCTCCGTCCCCACATTTCCAGCCTGAGCAGAGGCTTGGACCCCTCCGTCTGTGCCTCTTCATTAATGGTTAGGTGTGGGTTGTCCCTGAAGCATAATCCTCACCAAAGCATTTACTGAGAAATCATTCACTTAATTCCACACCTCCCTCCCTTCCATCTCGGACACCACTTTTAAGAAAATAAAAATAAAAGGGTAAACCTTGTTGAAAGGGTTCCATTGGAGTTTTTTATTCATCAAGGTCTACTGAATCAGAATTCCCAGGTTAACCCTGAGCACTCGGCTCCCTGGCCTCTCATGTGACATTAGTGTTCATACCTGGAAAACGGAGGGGAAATCTGGTCTTCTCAAGAAAGAGGGAATAAAATAACACACCTTCTCCAGCATTTCTCCTTTCAGCATCCCACGAGTGTGTGAGTACCTCCCACCAGTTATTTCATCTGTGTTTACCAAAACCGAAGGCCAACCTGGTAGGGGTACTCACATCTGGATTTGCCCACACCTGGCCTGGCCAGCAGCAAAGAACAAGCTTTCTGACAGGCCCACAGCTCGGCACACACCTGCAGGTGACTGCGCCGGCGAGAACATCTCTAGGTCTGGCTATAGCCAATCCAGATCTCTTAGGTCGTTTTCCTTTCTGGAACAACAGTTTTCAAAACCAGAAGCTTCTTGCTGCTGTCATAAAATCACCATCTTCCCAGTAACAGTCCAGGTCAGAAGGTTTAGGGGTGTTTAGTTTTCTGGAGTCTGCTAGTGTGAATCTGATGAAACCTGCAACTTCTGTTCGCAGAACAAAAGGCACAGGTGCACGCAGAGGATGTGCCCACATGCACACACCTGCGCGCCCAGGACTTTGCAGATAATCACGAAACCTCCTCAAGCTTATCCACTGGCCAAGGATTAAGAACCCACCTCTGGTTTACCCCCAAACGAATGGAAAAGCAGCTCTGGCGGTGCACACAGACCAGATTCGGTTGCAGTAGGAAAGGAGTCCAACTCTCAGATCTTTCTGAAATGAGCCCAGAGCCTCATAAAGATGATGGCCGGTGTAGATAGTTCACGGGTTTGAAAATACAGCAAGAGATAATGAGCGAGTGCTTCTGGAGACCACTGTTGCTCTCGAACATGCCAAATTTATGTGGCCTGCTAAGGAGAGAGGCCATAAAGCAAAATGACCTTGAAAAACTCAAAACCCATTGCCCCAAAGTGAAACAATTCGAGCCGATGGCAGTTCCTGTAGATAATGACACCGCTTTGCCTGTCGCTTGCACGATGCTTTACACAGCTCAAATGGCTTTCGTCGCAACACCCATCAGTCTCCCAACCGCTCTGTGACAGCAGGGCCAGCATGACTGTCCCCACACAGAGGCTGCAGCTAAAGAGGAGGTCTCAAAGAGTCAAAGTGGTGCCGAAAGGACCCTGTGGTGGCATTGTTAGGGCTAGAAGAAGAACTCGGGGGTCAGTTGACCCCAAGTTCAACAGGCATGGGAATAATGAGGGGTTGGCACACTGTCGGCAGGCGGTCAGCTGACAGTGCACGGGACAGCTGCACTGCGGTTCTGAAGCCCAGGTGGCTCCTGAAAGGGGTATCTCTAAATGCCCTTCGCACAGGTGGGTACGAGCCTCAGCTTTAAATTCGTGTTACCGCCTCCAAAGACCACCCTTCCTCCTCTCCCTTTCAGAATGGAGTCAGAAGATGTTAGAGTTAGAAGGGACACACACAACACAAACACACACACACACACACACACACAAAAGAGAGCAAAAGGATGAAAAGACAAGGGAAAGTTGTATAAAGGAGATTTTATACACCACCCTGATGCACTTAATGTAATAGATCCAGATGCGGTGGTACCTGGCTATAATCGTAGGCTGAGGCAGGAGAATTCCAACTTCAAGGCCAGCCCAAGCAACTTGGTGACTTAGTCTGAAACTGGAAAATAAAAAAGGGCTGGGAATCCAGCTCAGTGTAAATCCCCCAGGGTTAAATCCCATACTAAAAAAAAAAAAAAAGTAATGGATGGAGTTAGTCAAGAGTAATGAAGTCTATAAGCAGTGGAAGCAGGAAACACTGACACCAGCAGGCCTCAGCCCCGTCTTATTGCATCTTTAGTCACTGTCTGACCCAAGTCACTATCCTACCAGACTCCTTGCCATGTGCAACCCAAGCCTATGCTGGTACTACACGGCTTAGGGTTATTGTCAAGGCTGATCCCATTTCCGGTACCAATTCCTATAGAGGCCAGGTTATCCTGAGGAGAAGGGGAAGGATCACCTTTGGGATGACAGCAGCTGAGCGGAAGCACCGGAGGCATTCTGAGACAGATGCTGGAAGTGGCCTGTATCTTGACCTAGGTGACCAAGGACTAGACACTCGTAAAAAAGGATCAAGTTGCTTTTTTGTTTTCCTCCACATTTATGCGAAGTCTTCATTGTTTTTGACTTCAGGGTTAACAGTAAGAATGGGTTTCCTGTGCAGCTGCTGTGGCAGAAAGGCAGAGTTGGGAAGGCGCCTGAGGAGGGACAGGAGCGAGGACCTCAGCCTGGCCCTATCAGGCCCAACCCATGCCTTCTCCGTCTTGTGCAGCCACCAGGGAAAAGGGGATTTAGGGCTTGGCACACTGGCGGCCACTCAGGCTCTTCCATGGAAATGCTTTGAAAAGCCTTTGTTCCCCAGAGTTGATCAAGGAAACGAGCTGGTAATGAACAGCAGAAATAACAATAATTAATAATGGGCAGAATAAAAATAGATTTCAAATCCTGCCGCTAATTTGCCAGGAGACTTGTTCCTGAGGCAGGCAGCGCTCCCTACTCACTCTCTCCCCTCTTCAAACTGCAGGGCAAACACGGAAGTGGCAGGAGGCAGCTGCCAGCTCTTGTGGGGGGAGGGGGAGGGGAGGAGCAGCACCTAAGGGGCTCCTCGCCACCCCCACCGCGCTGTGCAGCCCTGGGGAGGGGAGTGGGGGCGGGGGCTTGGCTGGTTCCTTGGCTTCCTCGTGGCTCCGCACCTGCTAGGAAAGGTAGGGACCTCAGTCTCAAGGACGTTTCGCAGAGGCCTGCAGCAACCCCCGCCCCAGACGCGGATGGCTCCCGAAGATCAGCACCTCCTCCTTCTGCACCGTTGGTGGTTGGTGCATGTTGCCCACCACCAGTGCTGCCCCTCCTCCCAGGAGCTGAGACCACACAACAATGGAAGGAAACCCTTGTCAGAGAAGGAAGATTCTCATTGGAGCCCTAAAGGCTCCAGAAAGATTATCTTTCCGGTTCCCATTGCAAAGAGAGCAACTAACAATCGCTCTGGCCCCCCAGCCCTTGAGCCCTCCCTGCCCTTTTCCTTCCCTGCCCTGCCTTGCCACGCCCGAATGCCTGATTCCCAGACCTTGAGAAAAATGAATGGTCGCAGATCCTTCCAGACGCTCTCTGGCAGAGTAAAAGCCAGCCTGTGCCTCGCTGGCCCGTGGTCTCTAAAGTAAGATGTCTGCGCGGGCCAGCTGAGATCCTGAGGGAAGGGGAGGGGTTACTCCTGAGGGCAAATCTGTGGCTTCCCTTTCCCTGTGCTCCCCCAGTTCCCTCCCTATGTTCCTTGCTTCTGGGGGGCTCTTCCTCTGCCCTCCCTCAAAAGTCCAGGCTCCAAACTCAGTTTGCCAACTCCTCTGCCCTCCCTATCCCATACCTTCCTTTGTTGCCCCAGCAGCCATGGCAGAAGCCAAAGCCCACACGGACATCTTTGTCTCTGACCGTGAGTCTGTCAGAGGCGCCGTGCTTGACCCCAAGCCTGTTGAGCAAGCCACGGACAGCTCAGTCTCCTGCACTAGAGTGACTGCTTACAGTGGCAAACTGGTTGCTCTCCTTTCAACTGGAGCAGAATGGTAGATTCTTCTTGCTAAAGGCTAAGTACTCGCTGAGTTGCAAGTTTTAGAAAATGAGGCCATTGTGGGGCTATTTCTGAAGGAAAACAGGGCCTACAGTGCCAGCGCTGGCCCTGCCCACCTCCCACAAGAATTGGGCACCATTATTTTTACATTGGGGAAAATTCCATCTCCTGTTTCAAGAAAAACAGCTGAATCTGGCTGTATCTTCCACAAAAGTAGTCACTACAGGGAGAGGGCAAGGGCTTAACTCTTAATAACAGAGCAAAGCGAATGTCCATGGGAACTTCGGCATAACAGTGACCTTGCAGTGCCTCAGAGGGCTTTGCTGGTGGGCCCCTGCTGTGAGCACATCAGCTTGAGACACAGTCTCCTCAGTCTGGGCGGCCTAGGGTGGCAATGGATTGTCTCACTGGTCCAGAGGCCGGAAGTCAGACACCGGGTATGGGCAGGACCAGCTCCTCCCGAGGCCTCTCCTCGGCCTGCATGCGGTCACCTTTGCGCTTTGTCCTCCCGTGGCTTCCCTGTGTGTGTCTGTGTCCTGACCTCCTCTTCTTAGAGAACACTTGTCACAGTGGATAGGACCCGCCCCGGAGACCTCATGATCATAGAATCACCTCTTTCAGTGCCAAGTCTCCAAACACAGTCCCATTCTGAGGTCCTGGGGGTTAGAACTTCCACATCAGAAGGGGGGACAGGATGGAGCCCATCACACCAGTACCAGGTCTGTCTTGCTTCAGCAACTACAATCTCTTGAAACTATAGTCAGTGTGGTTCCAGGGTGAAGAAGCCACAGCTCATGGATCACACATCAGAGTCACTGTCTGTCTGCCACTGGGTTCCTTCCTAAGTTAACCAGGGCTTCAGCACTGAGCTACACCCCTAGCCCTTTTATTTTTTTAAATGAGTCACCAAGTTGCCCGGGCTGTGGTTGAACTTGTGATCCTCCTGCCTCAGCCTCCCAGACTGCTAGAATTGTAGGTCTGCACTACTACATTTAGTCCAGGGAAATTCTTCATGTGCACATCCTACCTCTTCCAAGAAGCCCTCCTGACCACTGAGCTCACAAAGAGTTTTCCCTTTGCCATGTCCCACAAGGAAAGATCATTAGTGTCAAGCTCCCTGGGTCCTTCCTAAGCATAAATCTGCTTTCTGAGTGAGATCTTGGAAGCCGCAGCCCTTGCCCCACCCACATCCTGCCAGTACACACTTCCCGCTCTCCCAGCCTAGTGGTTTGGAGAGTTGGGGCTGAGTGTACAACTTATCTGATGGAGACAGAGGATACATATGACCTAATTGGACCAATCAGAGCAAACATCAGGACTTTCCATGGGAATCTGGGGACACAGTCTCTCTCCTAAGCTGGGTCTCTCTCCTAAACTGGGTTGTGAGTTCAATCCCTGGTACTACACACACACAAAAATACTAGAACAAACCAGATGTGATGGTACAGGCCTATAATGTCAGCACTCAGGAGGTTGAGGCAGGAGGATTACAACAAGTAAATACAAGGCCAGCCTGAACTACATAACAAGACTCTGTCTCCAAAAAATAATAATAATTAATTAATAATAAATAAATAAAGTAGAAAAACTACAACTGAATTGTGGGGTAGGGGTAGAGGGTGCTAGAAATTCCAAGGATTTGGGTGGGGTCGGGCCCAGAATGGTGTGTTCCACCAACAAGCCCAAGGAAACCAAGCAGACGATGGGTGTCAGTGGCATCCTGGAAATCCTAGACGAAGCCACACCTGAAGTCGGTTACGTGTGGAACATCCAGTCCCCACTTTGGCTGGCACTGATTTGGATTCATAGTTAAAAAATCATCGATATAAAATCAGACCTTCCAGTCCCAGGGTAGCATGGCTACTCACTAAACTCTACAGAATCCCAAAGTCTCACCCTGTGAGGGGTTTATACATGAGGAAACTGAGAGCAGGGTTAAAATGATTTGCCAAGCTCCTGGATGACAGCCAGTGTTCCCACTGCACCCAAAGGGACACGGGCCACTGTTCCTCCTCTGCGCCCCCAACTTTGGCCCTCGGGGAGAGCAAGGGGCCAGAGAAAGCCAGTACAAAGCCTCAGCAACTTCAGCTCCCCACTGCTGGAACCAAGGGGAGACAGAGTCAGGAGAGGGAGTGGCCCCCTGTGTACAGCACATCCAGGTCACCCGGGTGTGGGTGAGCAGCTGCCAGGCCAGGCCACTGGATGCTCCAAGGGGCCCTCTCCCCTCAAGAATGCTGTCCCCAAGGAGAGGGCTGGTGGGTGGGCTTGCAGGTCCCAGCAGGGGGAGAAATACACAGGGAGACCCTGTGGCTGGTGCTGGACTAGGGGGCTGGGACATCTGGGGTACCTAGGACACTCCAGCACCTCCTCAGCATGGCAGTGCAGGGCCCACACTTCTTAGGTTGCAGGTCAGAGCAACAAAGACCTGAGTGGTAGGCCAGGGCCAGAGGGTATCAGTGCAGGTGGGGACCAGACATAGCACCCATGGGGGGGCTAAAATTCAGGGCCTGAGCAAAAGACCTGGTCCTCAGGGAAATTGGGGGTCCATATCCAAGTCTAAGCCAGCAAGCCCAGAAGGTGGGGCCCAGAAGCAGGCAGCAACATGTGCACACCCATCTCTTGCTCAGTGCCAGGACAACGTAGAACCCCTCACCCTGCTGCCCCAAGAACCACTCCGGAGGCAGCAGCTTGCGCCCAAGAAGAATGAGCAAGAGAAAATCCTGAGAGACAGCACTGCTATAGGGGCCCATATTTTCAACAGTAGTGATGGTTACCTTGACCCTGGACGTTATGTTGTCCAGCATTGGCAGACGCGGCTCAAGAGGCCAGAGCAGACCACAGTTTAGGAGAAACAAAGCAGGGCTCCACCTTAGCATACCGGACTGTCAGGAGGGCGGAATTCAAACCCATATCAAGCTTGGCTCCTAGTTTGGGAATAACAGGAGGGGACGCGGACAGACTGGCAGAGCGGAGCTCACCCATCAATAACCCCATTGACAAGCTGCCACTGGCGTTGGGGCCCTGTAGGAGGTGCACAGCAGAGGGGGAGGAGGTCAGGAGTGTGTCCAAAGGAAGACAAACTGTGTGACTCTCCTTTTTTGGATCCTGCTGCCTCTCTCAACAACTCTTAATTACCAGCAATCAGCTCTTAATTACCTCCAACAAGAGGGGGGGGACACAGATAAATGAAATCCACAGATAATCCCCAAACCCCAATTTGGTCGATAACATCATACGGGCTTCCCCAAATAACCTTTTGCCAGGACTCCTGCTCTCCTGACAAGCTGCAGAGCAGACCAGCCCCCCCTTCCCCCTCTTCTTCTGCCCCTGCCCTCCTCCCCACCCCCCCCCCACTGATGCACAGGGAAAGATAGGTGGGCCCTCTGTAACTCCCAACTGGATACTCTGTCCTCCTGTCCTGAGGATGCAGCTGCCAGGCTCCTGGCAAAATGCCAGACTCCCAGTCTCTTGGCGCTGGACAGTTTTCAGTCTGCCCGATACACCGGAGTGCTGGCTGTGAATTCAAGCCACGCTGGAGGTCAGAAGAGAGGACAGCAGGTTTCAGGACAAGGGTACCTAGGATCGTGACCGTCCAGGGGCTACTGTGGGCCACCACACCTCCTGCAGACTCAAAGGCCACTTTGTCGGCATCTCAGGCACAGTGGCTGCCCAGAGGTGGGGAGCAGAGTCAAGGCAGGTTCAAGCTCAGAGGGAGACCAGGACTGGAGGAGGAAAGAAGGTGCCTGCAGCAGAGGGGCTGCCGGTTTCTTCCCTCTTCCACAGTCGGGGTTTCCTCAGCACTCTTCCTGTTCTTCTTGAGTAGATAGGCAGGGCACACATCATGGCCCCCGACCTGGACCAGCAGTACCCTAGGAAAGCTCCCCCTGGCTCTTCAAAATAGTCTCTTGGGGCCACACGTGATGCCGCCAGCCTATAGTCCCAGAACCCTGGGAGGCTGAGGCAAGAGGATCTCAAGTTTGAGCCTAGTCTGGGCTCAAAGATATTCACTAGATTGCTTAAGATATTCAGGGCCTGTAGGCAAGAGACCTGGTCCTCAGGGGAACTGAGGGTCCATATCCAAGTCCAAATATCAAATATGTTAGCAATCTAGTGAAACCGTGTTTCAAAATTTTAAAAAGGAATGGAGAACATAGCTCACTGCAAGGGTTCTGGGTTTAATCCCAGTGAGTGTCAAAAACAAAAAGTTTCAGGGTCATCACTTAGGAGAAAATGGACGCAGAAAATGGTCTAGTATCAACTAAAAAAAAAAAAAAAAAAAAAAAACAAGGC
The DNA here is from genome assembly GCA_004025085.1 of Thryonomys swinderianus. NCBI lineage: Eukaryota > Metazoa > Chordata > Mammalia > Rodentia > Thryonomyidae > Thryonomys > Thryonomys swinderianus. The sequence continues at coordinate 40,382 of PVIC010008834.1, forward strand.
GCAGGGAGTTCCATGACATCAACCACACCCCACACCCCCAGTGCTGGCTAAGGCAGCTGTGTGTATGGGGGTGGGTGTCCTTTAGAGTTCAGAGGAACAGCAGCAGTTGAGCACGAACCGGAAGGCTGCTCTCCCTTTCCTGACTTTCCTCGCTTCCTCCCGTCCAGTTAACACAGTGCACAAGCCAATTGTCATTCCCTCTGGCCTCGTTAATGAACCTGCAGGAGCAGGCGTGCCTTGTGATTGCTGGCAACCTGGAAGCAGCACGCTCCACGCGGACGTGCAAATATGGCTCAGAAAGGCCCCTCTCCGCCCTCCCCCTCCCCTGTCCTCCTCTCCTCGCCAGTGCCCCTCCCTATCCATCCTCCTTCCGGATTTGTGTTTCTTGGCACGGGTACAGGTCCCAGGGAGGAGGGCCAGACGGCACTGGCTAGGGAACCTCTGGTCCAGGATGGGAAGGAAGCTACAGGCCATGGGGCTGGGAGGGCTCCGGCCTCCCCACCCCACCCCCCAGCCTTGACCCAGTCACACCCCCTCCCACTCTCTAAATAGGCACTAACGTGAGCCAGTGCTGACTCGATGTCGTCACAGGGAGACAAGAATCATTTTTCTCCAGTCCTTTCCTTCAGCTGCGTCCACATCCTCTGATGGAGACTCTGGGCTCTGCCTCATGAGGTTAGTTTCGGGCATTTGGGGCTCTTCTTACTCGTTTGGTGACTCCTTGAGAAGGGAGAGTTCAGGAAGGAGAAAAGAAGCCGCAGCTCCCCGGGGCCCCAGTAACAACGCAACTTCCTACAACCCAAAGGCACTGTTTCTGGGGGTTCCTATGCGTCTCTCCTGTCACTGGTGACCCAGGGTGACCGAATGCCTATGGCCCAGCAGGCAAAGTGTGTTGAACAGTTTGTTACCGAGCTGATTGTGAGATAGAAAGAGGCAGGAAGTTTCAGAAAGGGGAAAGAAGTGCCAAGGACCATGTCAGATTTTCCCCACTGAGGAGGCCAACATGGACACTGCTTTGTGCTGAGCAGAAATCACTGTTTTTCTCAAGGCCAGCATTCTAAAGCTGGTTTCTGATTTGGGACGGTGGGCTGCTGGGAGCAAGCAGAAGGCCTGGCTGGGGCCTGCCAGGCAGGCACTTTCCCAGTGAGCCACAGCACGGCTCTGGTTTTCTGACCGTTTGAACAGTCTGATAACGCGCGGAGTGGAGGCAGCTGCTTTTGCAGCGAGCAGACGTGGGCTCTGCTGCTGGCTCCAGCAGCGGCCTACATCACATGCAGCTAGGGAGAAAGGGTTTCATTGGATTTTCTGACCCCGAAACACAACCATCCCGGAATTGCTTGCAAAGGCCAGCAGTCTTCCTGCAGTGACAGGCTGACTCGGAGGCCCCGTTGCTGGGTTTAGCTCAGTGTTCCGCATTCTCAGTCGGTTTCCTTGCTGATAAAAGGAAGCAGCTAAATTTGGGCTCCTTTCATTCCTGTTTGCAGGCCCCAGGATGGTGAGGCCCTGTGGGGGAGTGCTGTCCGGCTGCCTGGAATCCGGCAAGGGTGGCTCCTCTTGAGGCTTGGTCCTCCACACCAGGTTCATAAGGAGTGGTTGCCAGTGATACGACAAACCTCTAAAGGGCACAGAGAACAGGTACGGTGCTGTCCCAGGGTACCTTAGAGCCCAGGGAAACAGGTGCAGTGCATGTTAAAGAACTGAGCCTAAATCATGGTGACTCTCAAGGTTACCTTTAGAATAAGCTCGTTTCTGGCAGAAAATAAAAAAAAAAAAAAAACAAGAAACCCCCAGAGTGTCACCAGAGAAAGCTGACTCACATAGCAAACAGGACTAACACTGACTATGAAATTCCGAGTGTGGCGGGGAGCAGGAACAGGGCGAGGAGCTTCTGCCTGCACCCCAGGAAACCCTCACAAAAAAATGAGGCAGATGCTCGCATTCCAGAAATCTGGAAAACCCTCCTGTGAGCGTTTTTTAAATAATTTCAAATGTTCCCTTCCCTGGGCCTATGTGTTTTTAAAACTCAAAGGATCCTCAATAAGCTGCAAACCAGAACTGTCTTTAGAAAATAACACAAGAGCCAAGGATTTAACTCAGTGGCACAGCACCTGCCTGGCAAGTGCAAGGTCCTGAGTTCAATTCCTGGTTTAAAAAAAAAAAAAGAAGAAGAAGGAATAAACAACAAGAGAAGAAGACAGGGCATAGCGGTGAACTCACTCCTCTAATCCCAGAGTTCTGGGAGGCTGAGGGAAAAAGGATCATGAGTTGGAGATCAGCCTGGGAAACTCAGTAACTTAGTAAGATTCTGTTTCAAAATAAATAATATGCTAGGGATGTAGCTCAGTGTGAAGGCTCTGAGTTTAATCTCCAGTACAAAGGAGAGAGACAGGCAGAGAAAACAATGCTGGACAAAGCCCACCTTCCAGGGAGCAGGAGCTGACGGGAAGGCGGGGAGCTTGGCAAAGAGTAGCTTTGCAGGGCCAGTGATGTAGCTCAGTGGCACTGTGCCTGCCTCGCAAGCACAAGGTCCTGAGTTCGATCCCCTGTACTTCCTCCCAAGATAAAGAGTAGGTTTACAAAAGCTCTTGAAACTGTGCATCCACTTTCTCACTGTTCAGGGAATCTATCTATCTATCTATCTATCTATCTATCTATCTATCTATCTATCTATCTATCATCTATCATCTATCTATCTATCTATCTATCTATCTATCTATCTATTTATCATCTATCTTTATCCTCTATTCCTAACTGGAAACTCTTTTCTGACACTAATGCATACATGCAAATTGGTTAATATTGTCTAACAAATACCTGAGATAATCAACTTATAAAGAGAAAAGGTTTATTCTGGCCCATGGTTTCGGAGGTGGCAGTCCATGGTGGGACTAGGGTGGGTAGCACATTACAGCAGGAGAGCTTGATGGCGCAGTCACTACTCTCACGGCCAGGAAATGGAAAGGGAGAGAGGAAGGGAGTGGAGTCCCACCATCACCTTCAAAGTCATGCTTCAGGGACACACGGATCTCCCATCAGGCCGCACTCCTATGTGTTCTGCTGCCTCCCCAGCGTCAGGCTAGGACTTGATATGCAGACTCTGGAGGACATTCCTGACCCCAGTTGTAGTATCTTCCTTCTAGATTGCAAAATATAACCACCAGGCCAACTGTCCCGAATATTTTCTGATGCTCATCATCCTACAGGTTTTTGAAAATGGGGAAGAAGTTGGTGCTGACACTTGAGGAGCACATGTCCACTGTCCACCACAGATGGAAGGATGCCCCGCACACTGGGCTACTGCTCAAGCACAGAACCCACCACCACACCACGATAATGTCCCCACTGAACTTGTGAGAGCCTTCAGGAGAAAACTCACCTATAGGACAGGGCTGGACAGTTCCCTCACTGATATATCTAAACATGCGCCCTCATGACTGATGTCTTACAAGCCACCAACTGACCCCAACGAAGCAGGCTGGGCTCAGACCCTCACAGAACTCCCTTTCAGAGCCATGCCAGAGGGGGCTGAGAGACCACCTGGAAATAGCTACTGCACTTCGTTCCACTTTGTCTCAGGTTTGCCCTGCCCTGAAGTATTACTTCCCAGAGTACAGGAAATCTTTTGGGGAGGTGATCCCCCAAAACACAATGGAGAACATAAGAAAAGAGGAGAAGACGAGGAAAGTCAGTGCACAGATGGCTGCTGTAGGCAAGGGGTGACGACCCCGCCTGGAGTCACCATAAAGCCAACTGCACTGGTTAGAGTCAGTTCTGAACATGTCCTCTCCCCATCCCCCGTAATGGCATCAGCCACTTCTTAATCCTTCCCCAGGCCAAACACCTTCTTTTTTTTAATTTTTTACACTACTAGGCATGGAACCCAGGGCCTTCATATTGAGCTACATCTGCAGCCCTTTTTTATTTTGAGACAGGGCCTTACTAACTCACTAGGTCACCCAGAGTAGGCTGGAACTTGTGACCCTCCTGCCTCACCCTCTTTGAGTGCTGGGGTTACGGATTTACACCACCACACTCTCTGGCAGAGACATACAGGAAGCTGTCTTCAAGGGATTGCAGGGCACATGGGCACTGGCAGCACCTGCTACAGATCTGAGTGACTTTTGGACCATTAGTAAAGAATCAAATCCACCCTTGAAAGTTAAAGATTGTTGTATACAAAGATCTTGGAAGAATAATAACAGTAGCTGAAATAAAGTGAGAGCTTACTGTGGACCAGCTGCCATTCCAAGCGCTTTGTTGCACCAACCATTTAATTCTCACGCATCTGGACCAAGGTATGATTAGACAGATAAGGAAATGAGAGTGCTGCAAACACCAAGGCCATTCTACAAACACCATGGAGGCAGCGAAGCCATTACTGGAATAAACAGCCATCCAGGTGAGAGTTTGAAGAAGAGGAAGTAGACAGATCCCTACGTATATAAATATGTGTATATGCAAATGAATTTGGATGTGTTTGTTAAAAGCAAAAGTCATATTACTTATACATGAACCAATGAATAGCCAATTGAATTTGTTTGTTTGGTTTGGTTTTGGTTTTTTGAGGCAAGGTCTCTATGTAGTTCAGCCTGGCCTTGAACTCACTATGTAGGTCAGGCTGGCTTCGAACTCATGATGATCCTCCTGCTTCAGCTTCCCGAGTGCTGGGATTACAGAAGTGAGTTGCCACGCCCCACTCTAATCCACTAAATTTTGACCATCTGAAAGGCCCTTGGAATTTAGAAGAAGAAAGAGAATGTGCTGGGGATACCAAGCGAGGTTTTAGGGAAGAATGGCCCAGAGCTGTAGTTGAAAGGTGTGGACATAGCATGAAAGTCCTAGAAGCAGAGAGAAGGGAGGCACAGGGGCGGGGAACCAGCCCATGGGATATGTTAGCCAAGATGTCATTAGTACCACTTACTGAGTCTTTCCAGTCCTCTGCTTTCCTAACAGGAGATAAAATTCTGTTTTCTGACCCTCCTTTTAAAGTCAAGTGTGATCATATGACTTACTTTGGTCAAGGAGTCACTGTGTCCTCTGTCCCCTTGGAGGTGTTAAGATGGACTGTCCACCCACTGGCCTCTGAGGGCCATGAAAGGAGCTTTCTTCTGCTGCCCCACGTGAGCCTCCAGCGGGAGCAACACATAACCAACCCTCTGAGACTATTGTCAGCTGCAAGTTGCCGGAGTTGTTGCTGGGTCAGCACAACCCAGCCCACCCTGATCCAGACACCAGGCTGAAGCCGCTAGAACAAACAACCCCCAGGCCTCCTGGGCTTAACAAACAAATCCCGTGTTCACATGAAGCGTGTGGCAAGTCAACGGGAGAAGCAGAAAGAGTGCTCTGCTCTATAGACTCACCCGGCACTCAGGTTGATGGGGCTGCCGCGCCTGGGACGTGGCTGCCGCTCTCACCAGCAGCTGCGGAGGGAAACGGGAAAGTCCTCGGCCTTGGCACTGCCTCCAGGGGAAAGCCGCATGTGTCACTTCTGCATCCGTTTCACATGGCTCTGCCTCATTGCAAAGAAACTAGGAGGGACACCTACCCTGTGCCTGGGAAGTGGGACTGTGGCCGTGGCTGGACACTGACAGCGCTCACCACATGTGGCTCTGAATATAGCAGTTTAGGGGCCTTTGGAGGCCTAAGAGCAGAGCACACTCCTGGGGCACCAGGGAGCCACAGTCCGTACACAGGTACCACAAGGATAGAAGGGAGGCTGAGGTAACATGTCACTGGACTAGCAGTTGAAGGTGGGACAGACGGGGATGCTGCTGGCCAGAGGGGTGGGGCCTGTGAGCCTCTGGGGAGGAGCAGTGCTGGGAGCTGTTGTGTGGCAGGAAGCTAGGCCTGCCGGGGTGAGGCAGTGGCCCACTGTTATCAGAGGAAGAGGGGGGAGTCGCGGACCCTGTGGCCACAAAGAAAGAGGAAATGTGGTATATCAGGAGTACAGACTGACGGGATTCAAATCCCACCTTCCACACATGCCAGCTTTTTGCTCATAATATACAAAACACATAATCTCACTGAGCCCCTAAATTCTTATCTGGAAAATGGGAATGATAATATTTATTTTATATAGCTGTGTCGAGGGCTGGACAGCTAGAGATCATGTTTGTAAGTTCCAGCGGAGGTGGTGATGGTGGTGGTGACAGCAATGAGCCACAGTAGTGCAGACAGGAAGGAGTGCGGGATGTTGCAGTGAGTCCTGAACTGACTGAAGTCGAAGTTGTGAGGAAATACCCAGAACTAGGAGGGTTCCGATATGTAAAATGAAGAAGTAGAAGTCAGAAGATAGAAAGTAAACTATGAAATCCAAAGTCTTAGGAACCAAAGAGAAAAAGAGTCTCAAAGAGAAAGTTGAAACTAGGAGTGGTAGTTCATGCCTTTAAAGATTGCCATGAGTTCAAGGCCAGTCTGGGCTACATAGTGAGACCCAAATTCAGAGAGGGAGAGAGAGAGAGAGAGAGAGAGAGAGAGAGAGGGAGAGAGAGAGAGAGAGAGAGAGTGAGGGAGGGAGGGAGAGAGGGGGGAAGGGAGGGAGGGAGGGAGAAAGAAAAAGAAAAAGAAAATAGTTCAGACTGCCAGGTGTGGTGGCACATGCCCATAATTCCAGCACTCAGGAGGCTGAGGCAGGAGGATCACTGGGAGTCTGAGGCCAGACTGGGCTCTACAGTGAGCTTAAGGCCAGCCTGAACTACATAGTGAGACCCTGTCTCAAAATAAACACACACACACACACCATGGGCCAGGGATTTAGTTCAGTGTTCTGGAGTCTGCCT
>PVIC010008835.1:0-47147 GCA_004025085.1 Thryonomys swinderianus
AAAAGGAATACAAAACCAAGAAAGCAAATATTTTAGAGCTAATAAAAAGTTTAGCAATATTGCAAGATCAATATACAGTTATCCATTAGATTTTAAATGTCCCAGCAATGGACCATGTAAAATGAACTTAAGAAACAAATTCAACTTATAATCACATTAAAAACCTAAAATACTTAGGAAGACATTGAACAAGTGAAGTGAAATACTCATTTTGAAACAAATATTGAAAGAAACTGAATTCACAAGTAATTAGGAATATCTTGAATTCATGACTTGGAAGCCTTAATATTGTTTATGGCAATATTCGCTCAGCTGATCTATAAAATCAATATTATACTTATCAAAATACCAATTTTTATTTAATTTTTCGTATTTTTGCAATAATTGGTAAGCTTATCTCAAAATTTATATAGGAATGCATAAGGAGTCTAGATAAGCGGAAATGGTCTTGTAAAAGAGGCACAAAGTTGAAGTTTTATATTTCTCAATTTTAACACCTATGGCAAAGGTACATTAATCAGAAAAGTGTGCTCATTGGCAGAAAAGTAGATAAATTATTCAACAGAATTTAATTTGGGGTCTAAAAATAAAATCAGATCCCTTGGTTAGTTGATTTTGCTATGATGGTAAGACTATTCAATGAGGGAGAGAATAGTCTTCAATAAATGGTCCTAGGACAAATGTATATCCATACACAAAACTGAGAAGTTGAAATCATACCTCACACCATATACAAAATTCAAAATGTATCAAGAACCTGAATTTTGGAGTTTATAAAACCTTTCCAAAAACAGGAATAATTTTTCATTTTTGTAATAGGGACTGGTTTCTTAGGTATGCCGTTAAAACTTCAAGAGACAAAGAAAAACAGTTGACTTTATCCAAATGAAAATGTGTGTTTCAAAAGATATTGTTTCAATAGTACAAAAAAAGGGAAGCCCACAGAATGTAAAAAAAAAAATTTCCAAGTATGTAGTTCCTGAGGGAAAATAGAATCTAGAAATTAATAAAAACTTCATACAGGATCAAGTTAACCAATTTAAATCCGGGAAAGGACTTGAGAAGATATTTTTATTTTGTTTTAACAAATACAAGATATTCTTAGCTCTTTCAAATAAAAAGTCATTCTTGGGCCGGGCGTGGTGGCTCACGCCTGTAATCCCAGCACTCGGGAGGCAGAGACAGGAGGATTGCTGAGTTCAAGGCTTGCCTGGACTACATAGTGAGCTCAGAGCCAGCCTGAACTACAAAAAAGCGAGACCCTGTCTCACAAAAAAAAAAAAAAAAAAAAGTCATTCTTGTCAGGTTGTCAGAACCTGGACTTTAGTCTTCTCTCTTCTTGCATGTTATTTTATTTATTCACTTAAATCTGTGATAGGAACACTATAAAGAAATAGCTCAGAAGGTCAGTGTGGAGTTATTCAACTTTTCTGTTTACACAAAAGCCCAAGGTTTTAAGAGTCTGAATGTAATTATTCAAATGCGGTTGAGTCATCCTCTGAGTGTCATCGTCTGTACATTTCTTTTAGAATGAAGCATTCCCTTTCGGGTTTCTTGTAAAAGAAGTCTGGTGGTGACAATCTCTCATACTTCATTTGTCTGGAATACTTTATTTTTCTCAGTCATTTCTGACGGACAGGTACTTATTTTTCATCTCTTTTTGTCAATATCCTGAGAAATAAAACTGAAGAAAAGATTTATGAGATTGCATTAGAGTTCCTAAAACTGAAATTTTTGGAAGAAAATATCTTAAGTATTACAAATGACTGAACAATATTCAACCTTATCAGAAGACCGTTAAATTACTTTGCTACTTTCATAGATGGAGGTTGTAATATGGCAAATAAAATCCTGATTATCCACAGGCAGTATGTACAATCTTTAACATAAACCAAATAAACAACAAAAACCCTGGAATTTAGAAGAACATCTATAACAGGTGTCCTAGTACATTTTACATCAAACCTTCAAATAAAATCCTATTTATATTTAAATGTAAATACAAGTAAATCTTATTTGAATGTAAAATACCTTAATTTACATTTAAAATCTGCTTTATATCTCAGAAAAATCTTACATTTAAATTTTTTTTCTTTTAATTTGAGGATATATGAATTGAATATATTACATATTTTACTTATTTCACCGGGAAATTTATTCTCAGATCTTAATTTTTGATCATGCATTTAATTGATTGTGTATGTATTTTATATCTTATCTTTTATCTTTTCTTTAATATTTAAATTACACTATTTTCATCATATTTACCAATTCTCTGTACTTTAAGTAATACTGATTTCCTTTTTTTCATCTTGACCTTTTAAATATCTTACAGATATTATTGAAGTGGTTTTGAATGACAGGTTTTGATACACTATGGCATGATAAGCTTCTAGTGTTGAATTTTGAGATAAGAAAGAGCAGACAATTAATTATCCAAATTACTCTTTCAAGGTATTTGGCATTTTGACCAAGGGTAAAATTTTAAAGAATATTAGCCTATCTTTACCTTTCAATTATCAGAGAATTTAGTTATGGTTTTTCACATGTAAAACATACTTGCACTTAATTTTCCCTCTGATCACCATGATCCATATTACTAGGGACAGAATGACTAGTAACCCACAAAGGGTTCCTAATTGAATAGTGGAGGCAGAAAGAGACACATGATTATAGTGAAAGGAGGAATGGATTTCTAACTGGTAGATATAAACATTGTGCACAATCCACAGGAGGGGAAAAAGACGTGACAGAAAATACATACATACATGCATACATACATACACTGAAAGTCTAAACAGAGCCTGTTTGATTTGATTAGGCAGGTAAAATGGTCATAGAGTCAGAAAGACTCCCAGCAGCTGGAAGTACATCTGCAAGGGGTGGACTGGAGGGAGTATGGGACATGGTATGTGTTCAGGAATTAAAAGTGGGAAGCGAATCTGTAATAGCAAAACAAGGCTAAATATCAAGCTGAGTAGTTCAGATTTTAGGCAGGAAAACGCTAAGGCGAAACATCAAGCCCGAGTTGGTTACTGCCTGCTCATTGTCGTCCTGGGTGGCCGCTTGTGCCCTGGGAACAGACCCAGCCTTAGAGCTGATAGGTCTTAAGTCCCTTGGAAGAAAGAGGAACCAAGACTAGAGGTCATTATAACAACCTGGAGTAATAAAACTGCCACCAGAAATACACTAGAAGACATTGAGTTAAAAAGAAAGCCATCACCATTAAAGCAAGTATTAAAGAGAAATTGATGACATCCTTGCCAGCTTTGAATTAATTAAATAGGGAGCCTTAATTTATAAAAGTGTCGGTTGCAGCATAATAGAACCATTCTTCCCTAGGGCAGTGAGACGGTCATGTTATTATTGTAATTCATTTCACATTTCAACTCTGCCCAACTTTAATCTATATGTACTAATTCTGTAAAATGAACAGAAGGATTATGTATCACAACTACTGCAATAGCTTTAAAAAATGAAATGTTTGCTTTGCTATTTAAAACAAAACACATTCCTTTGTTTTAAATTAGTCAAACAGAAATTGTTCTCATTTTTACTTGCCTTCAATGTTCTTGCCCTTAGGATTAGTAGGGTTTGAGGGGAATCAAAAATTACATAATAAATCAGGAAAATCCAGCCAACAGGACTCCAGGTCTGTGCTCCTGCCTGCGAATCTCTTTGAGCCACGGCCATGAGTAGAAAAGTCTTGGGCTTTGGGCTTAGAGCAATGGGTTAGTGTGGGTATATTGACTCGTTTTTCCCGCCATCCGCTGTCACGTCTCCAAGCTGTGAATCACGTTGACAGGACGCGTTACGTTTTCTGACTTTTTTCTTCATCTAGAAGCTTTGTAGTTGGGGCTTCCTTATCTTCGCTGTATTGCCCCAACACAGAAGTAACTATTGTGACCTGCATTGGGAGTTTATCTGCTGAACAGGAAGATTTTTTTTTCTTTTTTTTTAAGACAGGGTCTCGCTTTGTAGTTCAGGCTGGCCTTGAGCTCACTATGTAGCCCAGGCAAGCCTTGAACTCAGCAATCCTGCCTCTGTCTCCTGAGTGCTGGGATTTCAGGCTCACCCGGCACCGTGGTATGTGGTATTGATGGCTGGTGGGCGTGAGTCTCCACGCCCAGCACTGTATGTGGTTACCGGGATCGAACACATGTCGTTGTGCTTGCGAGGCAGGCGCCGGAACCACTGAGCTAAATCTCCGGCCCAAGGAACAGGAAGATTTTTAACATGAAGAAGATCTTTTCAATCTCTCTTTGCTTTGGATTTCTGACTGTTATCTGTGATGATCCTTTTAGAATCCGTGCATGGACGACCATATCTTGCTTGAGGTATGTGCCTATGACTCTGTCAGACAAGTGGGTAAATGTTCCTTATTTTCTGTGTGCATCACTTTGACATTTTTCTACCATTAAGGAAATAAGTTTTTAAGATAATAACTCAATGACCAAACATCCTTGAAATAGTTGCTACTCTGAATTAAATGTAGTAAGTAATGATTTTCATATCCAGTAAATTGTACCAAACTAATGTTATATAAAATGGTACAAATTAATTTCAACTACATTTTATTTCTTTCTAGTTATGGGGCATTAGTTGTTTATGTGCACTATATGGTCACTATGTAACAGGGATCAGGAATGTTTCAATAATAATCAACAAGACTAATGCACAAACATAATAGGCACACATTCCAAACTATATCTTGGAGAAACAGATAAATTTTCCTTGCTTCTGATTATTAGTATAATACCTGTGAAGGAGAGCACCTCAGAAAAAAATACATCAATGTGAAAAATGCAGAGATTTGAAGATATTATTTCATGGAGAAAATCACAGAACAGACGTTTAAAATAATGTCTTAGAGTAATATTCCTTCCAGTTTGAAATTTGGGGTTTTCTTTCATCTCCTTAACCTTCCTGTGAGATCACACATATCTTTTTACATTTCTCTCAGAACCGGGGAACCAAGACAATACATCATCCATTTTAGTTATGTGACAATTGGTAAAAAGATGATCAGGTTCATTAGAATAGTTCTTCTGGTCGTGGAAATAAAATTTGAAAGAGCTTCCTATTTGTTCTTCAGTATCTTAACATTGAAAAGCAAATAGTATCAGAAACACAAATGTAAGCCTTGGAATTAAAGATCCTGGGTTTAAATGCAGTATTCATGTTTTGTCTGTGTCCAGCCAAAATGACCTGGCAGCACACATTACTATTTCTGTGCACCAGTGAGATTTCTAACGTTAACAAAGAATGCAAGTGAGGAGAACTGTGGACGTCTGTTGAGGATTTCACAAATGAGTATGTGTCAGTGGTAACTCTAGCTTCTGGTTTGCTGGATTACAGTTAAATCTTCTGATTTCAGAATTCCACCCAATCGTTTTCTTGTATATAGTGAAAATATTTCTCTCTCAGAATCCCATTTGAGCTGACTGTTACCATATGTAAATGAGTTATTAAGATTCCTTTCTGATCTAAATTCTCCAACATGAGGATCTTTTCTCCATATGCACATATCTGAAATCAAACAAGCATCCACTGTCACTCTAATAAGCATTTGTCTACTAATACAGGCAATGAAATTGGGGTCCCAGCCTTTTCTCTACCCAGTACAAATGATGCAATCCTACCAGCTTTTATGAGGTGCAGACCATGTAAAAATGTTTCTTAAAGTGAAAGCTAAAATGTGAAAAATTGCTTACCAAAAAACTGGAAAAAGTATCGCAAGGAAGATGATAGATAATGTATTTTTTTGTTATGTTATCATTTTGAGAGTTTCCACTTTTCTTTCTGATAAAACTTTTTTGTCTCTATCCACTTAAAAGTTACACATATGAGTGAAAAGAAAAGAAAGAACTAAGTGCTTTAAGATACAGGGTTTCCTGTGTGTTTGGCAAAACGCTTCTTCTGAGCTCTGGGTATATTTACTGTCCTTTTGGGAAAGCGGACAAGAATTCTGAGGGCAAATACTTACATAATATAATCAGTGGAAGTTATGTGATATAGTTACTGGAAGCAAATAGTATATATATTTTTAAAGTATCCCACTTACATATGCCGAGAAATGCACAGTGGATTAAAAAGAGGAAAGTTCGTGATTTGTCTGCCCTTTCCAGTTAACTTCTTCAGTCTATAAATTCTTTAAATTGAAAGCAACAGATCTCTTTCTCTATATCATAATTCTCTTTCTGAGGCAAGTTTTCATTGTCTTCTGGCATTAAAATGTATCTCTTGTCCTCCTAATGAAAATACCTTAAAGATTGTAATTTCACACTTTGGTGATTAGAAAAAAATTATATAGTTAAATAACCATGTCTTTCTCTTAAACTAAACTCTCAAGATGTTGTTTGTTTAACTGATCGAATCAAAGATATTCTAATAATATTTCAGATGTTCAAAATGAAAAGAAGCCTCCTACCAATCATTTCTATGCCCATGAAGCAAAGAAAACTGAAGAATCAAACAAAATTAAATTAACTTTTCTCACTGTAGAAAATATTGATGCTGTTCTTTTCTAAGTTGTTCTCCTCTTATCAGTCATTTAACTTAATTCAGCAACGGTTATCTTTTATATAAAGAGAAGAAAAATGATTCAAAGAAAGACTAATCAGGTTTTGGGCCATTCTTGTAGCTTTCTCGACTAAATATCAACTTCAACAAGCTACTTGCTGGTCACCCTGTAATAGTAGGAAAAAAGATGAGGGAAGAAAATGACACCATAGACAGGGTCTCGCTTTGTAGTTCAGGCTGGCCCTGAGCTCACTATGGAGCCCAGGCAAGCCTGGAACTCAGCAATCCTCCCACCTCTGCCTCCCAAGTGCTGGGATTACAGGTTTGAGCTACCAAACCCAGCCTTTGTGGTATGTGGTACTGACTGCTGGTGGGTGTGAATCACCAGGCCCGGTATTAGTGTATGTGATTACCAGGATCGAACCAGGGACCTTGCACTTGCTAGGCAGGCAGTGGAACCACTGAGCTAAATCTCCAGCCCTCAGGTGACTTTCGAAAGGTCATTGCATTAAACTAATTATTACTTTATTGGCATTGTTAAATAAATCATCACATATTCATATTTCACACTTTTATCCAGTCTATTATTGTGACTTCTATCAAATCAAACCACAAAAACTTTTTTTTCTTGTTTTTCCCCCCTCATTTCAAAAACACAAACTATAAAGAGTAAAGTAAAATTCAGCTGAGCTTCCACTACCAGATCATAGGTAAAATGTTGGGGTCTAACCTTCCATGAGTAGTCTCAGTCTCCTACTCCGTTCTTAACTTTTTGCTGATTTTTAAAATGGTCATTTGAATCTCACACTTGTCTATACTTCATTCATTGATGAATGCAAGTCATTTAGGTAGAAATACTTCCAGTGACTCAGGATTGAAAATCTTGCTATGTGATCACTACAGGAAATGAAGTGTTTCCAGATAAAGAAGAAACAAATCACAAGGAACTCTTTCTGAATAACAATTTTGATTTGCAAATGCCTTACAAAATGGGTGAGTTAAGAAAAGAGTCAAACTTATTCTATCAGAAAATAAAGTGGTCTGTATTTCCTTTTCTCCCTTTTTACCACTAAAATTTTTCTTTCCCTTCTTTGCTTTCCCCGCCCCCACCACGTTACCGCTTCCCTTTGAACATTTTGTTTCTCTTTCACAATACGTGTGGGGCATTCTGGATCTCCGGCACACTTCTGGCTTCTCACACTGGAGAAATGGTATGGTATTCACACGTCTGTGTCTTCCTTATTTCACCTGTGGGTATGGCCTTAACGCCTATATTTATAGGGGAAATAGGAGATTGAAGGGAGGACAGGGCAAAGGGAAAAAATAAGAATCAAGATATATTACGTACAGGTCCAAATTGCCAGTGAGGGATGTGATTATAATGTATGCCTAAAGGTACCAGTAAAATCAATTTCTTTAAAAAATAAAGTAAAATTCAGTTTTTCCCCTGTTAAACAAACAAAAACCAAGATCTAGAATGTCTTTAGACCTGCTTTATAGATGTTTGTTTACAGTAAATTAAATGACATCTGCTTTGTACACCACACAGAGGGCTTAAATGCTGTTTTATATTTATAACTGTAAACCATAGAGTCCTAAGATATATGGAAAACATATTTTGTTTGAGTTGAGGGTCCTAGAGAGACCAGTAAATATCTACTTAAAGGAGTCACCTGTATTTACGATCTCCATTTTCACTATTTTTTTTTTTTTTTTTTTTTGCTTTTTGGAGACAGGGTCTCGCTTTGTAGTTCAGGCTGGCCCTGAGCTCACTATGGTGCCCAGGCAAGCCGCCGCAAACTCAGCAATCCTCCTGTCCCTGCCTCCCGAGTGCTGGGATTACAGGCGTGAACCACCATGTCCGGCATTATATGTGGTTACCGGGGATTGAACTCAGGTCCTTGCGCTTGCAAGGCAGGCACCGGAACCACTGAGCTAACCCTCCGGCCCCACTATTTTCTTTTATTAGACGTCTCGGGACTGTTATACTGACAGAGTCCCACTAGAACTTTCATGCCCTACCTGCAGTTTTCAGTATTGACTTCACTGTCGACTTCACAGCTGACTTCAGTGTTGGCTTTTTGAATCAAATTCTTCCAGTCTGGGAAATGGCTGCAGTAGAGATTCTGAATTGGAAAGAAAAACCCTGCCCAGAGAAGTTGTTTTCCTTTAAAGAACTGGAGAGTTTGAGGGACAGATACAGATGGTCCTAAGAAGTCTGAGGTTTTGTCAGAAATTTAGCAAGCCTAGCGTATGATACAGTGTGACACTATGGCCGGGCATCGCGGCTCACACCTGTCATCCCAACATTCGGGAGGCAGAGGCAGGAGGATTGCGGAGTTCCATCGAAGAGTTGGTAGAGGAACAGGGAAAAGACAACCATACTCAGTAAGGCTGTTCATAATGGAGAAGAGCAGAAAATCAACCCCAGGATTGGGAGCCTCTGGCAGTTTTAAAATCTTGCTGGGAGAATGTAGTGATTGCCTCCTCAAGCAGGGGACACAGAAGTGTTTCTTGATGAATAGAAGTGGCAAGTTTCCAGAATGATTCCTTTGCCCGCTGTCCTGTTCCTGAGGATTTGCTTTTTTATCACGATCCTTGAACATATTTCCTACCTGGGGGTGGGGGGGAGATAGTCCCTTCTCCTGAACTTGTTTCCTTAGGTCTCTGAACTTTTGCCAGTTTGCTGATACTTATTTTGTTTTAAAGTACCAAAGACTTTTTAAAATTTTAGGGTTCATGGTTTCCTTGGTAGTCACTTTTCTCAAAAACTGAGAAGGCATATCAATTATTTTCTATGCATGAACATTTTCTTAAAAATATTTTAATTGGGGCCGGAGGGTTAGCTCAGAGGTTCCGGCGCCTGCCTCGCAAGCACAAGGTTCTGAATTTGATGCCCGGAAACCACATACAATGCTGGGCGTGGAGACTCACGCCCACCAGCAGTCAATACCACAAACCACAGTGCTAGGTGTGGTGGCTCACGCCTGCAGTCCCAGCAGTCAGGAGGCAGAGACAGGAAGATTGCTGAGTTTGTGGTGGCTTGCCTGGGCTACATAGTGAGCTCAAGCCAATCTGAACTACAAAGTGAGACCCTGTCTCAAAACAAACAAACAAACAAAAAATATTTTAATTGGTTTACATTCTCATCCCCTCCAGAGTAGCAGTTACTTTGAAAATATTTAGAACATCTCCCAAAGGGCACATAATTAGTCTGTCCACCCCCCCCCCCGAATCCTTTAACTGAACTGGCTTATACTGAGCCTTTGTCTCTGAGAGTCATTTTAAAATTTTATTTCAGTGTTTGGGATCTGAAAACAGCTAACTATTTCTATATTTAAAGGCATTTTTAGAACTATCTTTATTCTCTTTTTATTCATTTATTGATTTTTAAAGAAAGATACTGGTTTCTTCCTGATCAGAGAAACTCCTGTAATTTTTCGGCTCAGTGTATCCAAAAGCAACATAAACATAACACCGGTCTTCTATCTTCCAACCTTTTATTCCAGAAGTATAAGCGCCCCATGATCTAAATTCTAAGCTGTTTCTGATGCTAGTTTTACTACTTGTTTTGTGATTTGATAAGACGGCTCTTACACTTTCCAGCCTGTGATACCAGATTCCCTCGCCTCTATTCATGAGTTGGTGAGACTACCTCACACTTTAATTCCTTCTTGGAGAAAAACCCCACTTTAAGTGGTGCAATGTGCCAAGTACATCGGGATGCGCAAACTGCCTTAACAAAATAACCATACACAGAGCTTTATGGATGTTAGTCAGTTTTCCTCTGCTTTACACCTACACTATGAAGATCATGTGATGCCCCATATCATCATAGCAGGATGGGGGGATCAAAGGAGTTAAATGTGTCATAACTACTAGAAAAAAGTGCAGGATCCACATCCAGGGTGATGGCGTTGGGAGCATCTGATAAGTATAAAGAGGCACAAGAAACAGTGATTCTTCTATCATGTGTTTTGGACTTAGTATGGCCAAGTGGGGTATTGGAAATCTCCCCAGGAGTGACTTGTGTAGACAATATCAATTTGAAATTTAGGAAAGCAACCAAGATTGGAGATAGAAGATAGGTGTTTACAAGCATACCCGTGTATAACTCCATGGCGAGAGTGTCTAAGCAGTGACTCTAAATAGAGAGAAAATATGTCCAACAGCTGATACTCAGGCTGCTCTAAGGTTAGAGAATGGGTAGGTGAAACAGTATGAGTAAAATGACCGAGTTGAAGAACAACCAAACAACATAATAACCAGAAGTCAAGTAAAAGAACTGCTTCATGAAAGGAGCTCTGAAAAATTATGCTACATTCAGTATGATGACAGCGGAGACATGCCCTTTGAATTCAGCAGTAAAATATAATTTGGTGGGCATGGTGGCACATGTCTGCAGTCCCAGCTGTTAAATCCTAGCTACTTGAGAGGCTGAGGTAAAAGAATTATGGGTTCATAGCCAGTCTGGGCACTTGGTTTAAGAGCCTGGAGAAATGGGTCAGGGCTGTAGCACTTGCCCTGAGTGTGAGAGGTTCTTGATTCAGTCCTTGGTACCAGGAAGAAGAAAGCAAAAGGGTCATTAATTGCTTTGACAAGAATTCTTTGACCCTGTTTTGATTAAAGAGACCACTGATAGTAGATAATCCCTTTGAAGAATTTTGTTCTAAAAGGTAGAAGAAATTGAGACAAAACCTAGATTAGTCTGAATGACAGAGAAGCCTTGTCACTTTTTTTTTTTTTTCTTTTTGAGACAGCGTCTCGCTTTGTAGTTCAGGCTGGCCCTGAGCTCACTATGGTGCCCAGGCAAGCTTCGAACTCAGCGATCCTCCTGCCTCTGCCTCCTGAGTGCTGGGATTACAGGCATGAGCCACTATGTCCGGCATTGTAGTATGCGGTGTTGATTGCTGGTGGGCGTGTCTCCATGCCCAGCATTATATGTGGTTACCGGGGATCAAACTCAGGACCTTGCGCTTGCGAGGCAGGTGCTGGAACCACTGAGCTAACCTTCCGGCCCTCACTTATTTTTTTTAAAGTAAGGAAATATTATAACATGTCCCTACATGATAAAAACCACGTAAATCTTTATGGTGATGAATGTATGGAATAGATTCCCAAGTTACTCACAAAAACTTAACCATAACTCTTCTTATGCTGAGGGTATAATGAGACATTGACTACCATAAATACCAATTATTAAAGTGAAATGAGCCCAGAAATCCACCGTAATGTAAGAAGGATTTACATTTACTGTGAAATGTTATAATTTTCTTTAATCGTTTAATAGACAGTCTGGTTGATAAACACCTACAACAAACACAGCCACCTAATACCTAGAATCATAAAAGCAGGGGATGCCAGAGCGAAGGGGACAGACATCGAGAGACATCACAACACTGGCTGGAGTTTTATTTCATGTAGATGCTAAATGATACATGAGCACCGGGGAGCTGGCTTTTCTGGCAGCTCCGTTCACACCAGTTCCTTTCAACTCAGTCCAAAATATTCTCTGAACTATATTCCATTGCATACTTCATTGAGTTGCTTGTGCGGTACAAGTCTTGGCTAAGTGTAGATTTATATTCTCCAGCCAGACAGAGATATTCAAAGATACCCGAAAGGACAGAGAGGGCAGTGATGATAACTTTCCAAAGCATCCTATAAAAAGAAGATCAGACTCATGGGCCAAGGTCCTCAGTTCTATGTCTGAAAATAGACTTCTGCTTTCACAGGGTTTGAATGTGGGTTTCCTTAAGAAAAGCTGCGGCTCTTACAGAAACGAGAAGTAGAGGCCCAAAGGTATCGTAAGAGCGTGAGCTTGGGTGGTGATGAGCGCCAGAGTCCCAGTTTAAAAAATTGAATCTCACCGAGGATGGAAGCTGGGCGAGAGTATAGATTTTTTTTTTTCTTTTTTCGCTTTGTAGTTCAGCCTGGCTCTGAGCTCACTATGGAGCCCAGGCAAGCCTCGAACTCAGCCATCCTCCTGTCTCTGCCTCCCGAGTGCTGGGATGACAGGCGTGAGCCACCACGCCCGGTGAGAGTATAGATTTTTATAGTTTATTTCAACCAGCGGCTCAAATGTTTCACTGGCCGGAAGTCACTGGCCACGTGACATGGGGCCATTCTGAGATTTTTGAAAACTTTTTTTGTGGATCCTGTTAATGACTAGTGAATCAAGGTCTTATCATCATTGGTCTTAGTTTTATAAGCCATTGAGAGACCACGTGTAAGAAATTAGATAAAGCTATTGGAAAGCAATGGTTTGGAAAAGGCCTCTGGAAGACTTAGAATGAGCCGTGTAGGCAGGTGGAGATGCAGAAGGCAACAGTTTGGCTTGTGCGCAGCATCGTTTTATGATCAGAGGATGGGGACCGCATGTGATAGTGAACCAACTTCATATTATTTGGTGGTTTGCAAAGTGGTATTCAATCTCTTTTCCTTCCTCTTTACTCAGTAAACAGAAGCACTTAGCCTTTCCTTCAATGCGACTTCTGCTTTACGTGAATGCAGGTGTGAGCCTTGCAGGCTGGCCTGCCTGTCTCCGGACTGCATGACGTGCGTGCTCACAGTGCTGTCTCACGGCTCACACTGTGGAAGGTCCCTTCCCTCATCCATCCTCGGGCTCACTGGCCGGAAGTCACTGCCGAACACGTGACATGTGGCCATTAGGGTGGAGAGGCTGAGTTTTTGATTGGTTTAACTTTAATTTAAATATTCATATAAAAGTAGTATCTACTATACTGAGCACATATTTTTTCCTTTTTATTGGTACGTTTTATTGGTACATTTTGTATATACATCACAATTACACTCCACTTTGAGACTTTGTTCCAGTATATGACGCAACTTAATTTTCATTTTTCTCTTTCCTCTACCCACCCTACCTCCCCCCAGCCCTATATATACAAGCATTGTTTTGTTTTTTTAACCATCAACTTTTTTCTCTCTTCATTATTTACCCCTAAACCCCATTTCCCTTCGAATATTTACTGTTTCACAGTATCAGTCATGCATCCTAGAACACATTTATAACTTCAGTTTCTCATACCACAGAAAAGATATGATATTTACATATCTAGACCTATTTATTTCACTTATGAGTATGTCCTGAAGGTACATCCATTTGAGTATAAATGATTCAGTCTCATCATTCTTTAGCACATATTTTTATAAAAGTCTCTGTAGTAGATTGTATCAGTGAAATATAAGGTTCCATAATGTACCTTTCTAATAAAGAATTTTTGTTTACTCCTTTAGTTTGGTTTTGGAAATGCTGTGTCTAACGTGTTTTCTCTGGATGCAGCAAGATAAGAATACTATTAAAAGATACTGACATATTCTACTAAAGAGTATAGTTCTAAGCATAAGGAAACAGGTGCTTATTCTGTATCCTATTTGTCTTGCTTTGTTAATTTTTTGTAAAGTATTCTGTGCTATCCATAATTTTATGTTATGAATGATGCCCAATCCATTGTCCTGCTGAATAACATGTGACTGTCAAAACAAATTTTGAGCCAGAGTTCAGAGTGCCATCATCTACTGGATGCTTTTCATAAATTCGTTGCTTATATATAGTTTTGTTTTGCGATGCCTATGCCACTGAACTATCAATTAAGATATTTTGAAAAGCATCTTGGAAAACTATAATACATGCTATCATCTCAATTTATGTGAAAGCATACATTATTATTTTTTTCTTTTTTTCCTTTTTCGTGATTGGGCTGGTCACCATTTCTGTTCTGTTCATTTGGACAGTTGTGAGGTAGCGAAGTTAAACAAAATGAACATATTACTAATAAGTAGAAATGTAACAGCTGTTAGACTCTGGGACAAAGTAATATTGGATGTCTTAGAAGTAACTGAACACTAAATAACAATTTTATGCAGAATAATTTGCCTTTGGGTTTCTCAGGTCTCAGCACCAGAAACCATTGTAGACTTCTGGGGTGCTCACAAGAGGCTGGACTAACCATGCAAAAGACCAACAGCACATTGTCTTTCTCTTGCTGGGTTTTCCTTACACTGATCTTGTTTACATGCGATAAGCCTTTTTAATGAGCCCATAGCTTGGAGTTTAGCCTCACCGTCGTCTGCCACTTGTGTAGACAAAGACGTATAGTTACAATTAATGGACGACAGGGACTAGACAAGTATATGATGGCGGAGTAGATGAACAAACACGCACTCTCATTCTTTTACTTCACAGTACGGGGGAAGAAATGCATGTTTGTCTATATAATGTTCAATATGTTGTGCTTTAAACATAAACCATATCATAAGTTAGAAAGAACATCATGGTGTTAACTAAAAAAAGGCAAAAAACAAACCATCTGAGCACTCATCGAGAGCATGTAGGAGTTGCAGAGTGAATACCAGTAAAAGTTGCACGGTAATGCCCAAAGATACTCCCGTGTATTTGCAGCAGTTGTGCATACAAATATGATATTCCCATAAAGAAAGGCGAGAAAAGCCTGCTTTCGTCATCTTGTGTTTATTAACTCTGGAAAGGCTCAGCAGGAGTCATGCTAAACCTTTAGACAGGAAGCAGAGTCCCATTCAAAAAGCTGTCGATGTCTTGTGCTTGGAAGATTTTAGTTTTTAAATAATTTAAAATTTTAGTTCTCTGGGAGTACGTATCCATTAAATGTATAGTTTGACAGACTTTGTATAGTGTGAATTTTAAAACCATGTAGCTAGGAATTAACACATTCTAGCAATAGTTGCTTATGGAATTGACACTGAAACTTTGAAAGTCACAATCACATATTCATTTTCTCCACGAAGCTCTATATAGGAACACAGATGGAAAAAAGACATTGTGCCATTTTGAAACTTAACAAAGCTCTTCAAGTTGCTAATTTTTGAACGATATAATTAGATGTGGAAACATACAATGCACTAGATTAATAAATGAGATTGGTTGTCACATTCTTAACAAAAATGTCTTAATTTACAATTATGTTTCTAAAAGACTTACACTAGTCTATTGTTGGTCCATTTTCTATTCTATATAAAGTGGTGGTAAAAAATTAAAACAGGAAATGAAAGTTTTAAAGTGGAGAAAGCTTTTTTTTGTTTTTTTTTGTTTTTCCTTTGTGAAAATCTTGTGTTATAGAGTAAAACAAAAATAAAAACACTTATCTCTTGGTTTGGCTAAAGTGACTATCACAGTCTTATGTTGCATAAACAAGAATGTAGAAAACCAATCTGTTAAGTGCAAGTTCAAATCTTTACCAGGATATATTTTTAAACTAAAGTAGGCTTTGGTAGCTTTTATCAAAGCCTTGACAGAGAAGCACCAGGTTGGATTAGAAGCTTACAAATACTCAACTGGCAGCAAAACGAAAGAAATATCCTCTGAGAAATCAGAAACAGTTTCACAGTTCATCCCAAGTCTGGAAGAAATTGACCAGGGAAGACTGTTACTTCTAAAGTAATTTGCTCGAAGTGGGAGTTCTTGCAGCTAGTTTTCCATAGGCTGTGGCTAACTTTCCAGTACAAGTTTGTGAAGAATATGGCTAATGAGTTTTCTCAAAACTCATCTCTCTTTGTTACAGTCATCTGCTATAATTACAGTATGCATTCATTAACTATTTTGACTCCTAAACTTAAAGTAGAAGATGTTTTGCATTTTGAAAATTGCCAGGGAAATTAAGAAATTATTCTTAAAACCATTATGTGTGCCAAGAACGCATGTTCATTTATTATTATCTCTTTTAAATCCTTTATACTGGGACTTTTAAAGACAATTTGGACAATTGAAAGATTGATCTTTTATACAAGTCAATTGCTTAGTTGGATTCCTTTCTAATGGATTTTTGTCACAATGATGTTTGAGTTTATTCTCTGCATTGTATATTATGTAATTATTAGTTTAGATTGTCCAGTACACATTTCTCTTCTTTTAATATGAAGACATCTTCTTGAAACATTGTTTCTATTTGGGTTAATGTAAACCTTTCCTCTTATAGACAAAATTTCTTTCCTTCTCATATCAGGTTTTTTTCAATAGTGGCTACTAGTGTTTAAAGAAGAAATACATTCCAGATGGTGTATAAACTTTGGCTAAATAATTAATGCTGAATCTCTGGTACATATGGCAAGTTATTTTCTGTATTTTGAATGCATTGAGCTTACAATACTAAACTACCCTAAAATAAATAATTTCTGTTAACTGAGCTTGCTACATTATCAAATCTTAGTTTGAACGTTCGATTCAAGTAATCTGACTTGTTTTGAAAAAGTCATACCCAAACACTTTATGTTCCTCAGTGCCTTACAGGCAAAGTGTATGGAACATAAAATAATTTATCAAAATAACTAGTAACTCCCTAAAGCTTTATTTGAACTTAAAATGGATGGTATTAGTTTAAGTGAACCTTGCTAAAGAGCTGTGTGCTTTTTTTGGGTTTCAAACTTCTGTAGGAGTTCAGCACTTCTTAATTCTTTAACTTCTGTACTGTCACTTGCTACTTCTTTTTGAGGATGATCTCTTCATAATGAAATGTCACTGCTCTTAAATATGAGTAAAAAACTTAGGGAAATTTCACAGGATAAGACATCTCAAAGTTTAACAAATAAGTAACATCCTTCACTTCTTTAATTCCAACTCACTGGGATTTCACAGCTCATTACTGTCATCTTTTTTCTTCATTACGCTTCACTGAAACTCAAATATGATAAGAAAAACCCAGTTTCTTTCTTACTCATCACTAGGCCTATAGACAAAGAAAAAGGTAAAAGGACTTAAGAGCAAGCACAACATTGTATCAACATATAGAGAAGGCACTTTATTGTATATTTTGACTGATTTAGGGGTAGGAAACCATTTCTGAATAATTAAATATATATTTTAAAAATATACATACATTGAAATGATCGACACAATTTAATAAAACCGAAACAACACTGTGTTGTGATGGACTGAAGTTCAAGCTTTGGAGGGACTTGCAGATCAATTAATTAAAAGTTTAATCACGAAAGAGTATGAAGAACTTCACTGAAGCATGTTCTATTTCCTGTGACATTTCACATGAAGAATCTGCACCTGGAGAAATGAAAGGTGAAGTGGTTGAAGCTCACAGGAGTTCTGTGAGTCAAAGAAAATACATTCTCTTTGATAGAGATGAGCTGAACCTCTAATTATATAAACTTCTAATCTCAGTATGGCTTTTATTTACATGGCATGCTTTTATTTTAAAGCTAGTAAAAGAACATTATAATTTTCAATCAAAATGTATTAACACAAGCATTTTTAGTGTATAATGTGAATATTTATGTTCCAGTTTGAATAGACAGTATAAAGTGTCTCTTTGTAACTTCTTTCTTTAGATACCTATCTCTTGTTTTTGAGTTTTTTTTGAGATAGGGTCTTGCTTTGTAGTTCAGGCTGGCACTGAGCTCACTATGTAGCCCAGGCAAGCCTGGAACTCAGCAATCCTTCTGCTTCTTTCTCCCAAGTGCTGGGATTACAAGCATGAGCCACCACGCCCGGCACTGTGGTATGTGGTATTTATTGATGTCTGGTGGGCTTGAGTCACCACACCCGGCATTGTATGTGGTTACCCAGATTGAACTCAGGGCCTTGCGCTTGCGAGGCAGGCGCTGGAACCACTGAGCTAAATCTCTGGTCCTTGTTTTTGAGTTTTTAACATTGATTCAAAGTAATTGAGGTGACAAAAGATAGATAAAAGGTTATAATTTTTTTTGTTAAAGTAACACATTGATAACTGTATAGTTTTCTCATGTTAAAGGGATCCAATAATTTTCTGGTATTTATATATAATATTCCTGTTATATTTGAGAAGCACATTAATTTATTAAAATAATGGTATATTCATATTTTTCTTAGTTAAAATTTCCGGTATAAAATAGCATCCCACATTATTAAAAGAATTGTCATGATACTTGTGGTATTAAGTGGCAGGATAATTAGTCAGTATAGATCTCGTTTCCCTAGGCAGGCACTCTGAGGCAGATGCCAAAGAGAAGGCTCACTAACTGCACGAAGCGAAGCTGTGGTAACTTAGATTACAATGTCACTGAATCTGAGTACTTTGGAGTCTATTGTGAGCTCACCCTTTGGTACAATAAAGATTTGTGTTGTTATAAATATTAGCATGCATATCAGTGTACAGCAGCACAACTCATAATAGCTAAATCTTGGAAACAATCTGTATGCCAATCAATAGACAAATAGATAAAAAACTCATGTTATTTATGCATAGTGGAGTACTGTTCAGCTATAAAGAAGAATAAAATGAAGACATTTGTGGGAAATGGATGCACCTAGACTATATAATGTTAAATGAAAGAAGTTAGAGGCACAAACTTACACGATACATAACTTGTATTGAGGTAAAATAAGTAGCTCTTACATAAGTAACATAAGTTACATAAGTAACATCTTACCTGAGTAAGATGAAGAACAGAAGGCATAAGGAAAGGATGGAAGAAGGATGGAAGGACAGAAAGGACAGAAAGATGGAAGGAAACAAGGGAACAGATCTCTTGCAAATGGGGGAAGAAAGATCAATGAAGATATGCCATGTGTAGGAACCTATTAACTTCAATCAATGTCACCATAAACTTGATGTAAGAATAATAGTAAGAACATGAATAAAAATGGGGGAAGGGGATTCAGAGGTGGAGTGAAGGTTAAAAGAGGAAGGGGGTTAAGAAAAGAACTAAACTGTATTGTGTCCATGCATCTATCTCCAAGATGAATGTAAACCTTCTGTACTGCACCAGGTAAAATTCCTAATATTGAGTGTGATCATGATGTGTATATACAATGTACCAATAAAGATAAAAATAAACTAAAAAAATTCACCAAAAAAATTTGTGAAATATTTTCCTTTCCAAGACATGCGCCAGAGAAGAAATTGACATTTGGTTGGAAATATGGTACCATACAGCTGCTGCATCTAGAGTTGACCTCAAACCAAGCAAAACTTCCATGATTAGGTGCCAGTTTCAATTTTAGTGTGAAGACATAAAGTAAAACCCAGAAGGTGAAAACCCACAAGTAAACTTGCTTCAAAAGAGAATACTTTAATACCCACAGAAGTGAAAGATTTTCAGAACAGTTTCTTTATTTTTTAGAAATGTCAACCTCTGAAGTTAGCATCTAACAATGACAATTTATTAGTGCCAAGTAACCTTCATGGGTCAAAAAGAGAGAGTTTTCCTACAAGGTCAGCACTCTAGATCTTGAAGCTTGTTGTGACCAAGATGTTATAAAATTTCAATTTCTTTTTTCTATTTGCTGAATTATTTTATAAACGAGGATCAGATAGAAGTTCTTGAATCTAACTCCTTACAAGTGAGAGTTTATGAGCATTATTTCATGATTATTAAATTTTATCCAGTAAATGATACACATTCCATCCCCTGTCTGACTCAAGCAATATGGTGACAGTAGGAATGAATATATAAAAAATAACCTTGAAAATCTGAATGACAATTATAAATGTGTTAGCATTTTGTAGATTTTGTTATTCATATGAAACACAAAACTTCACACGGAAGTAAAACAAAAATATCTGCAAAATCTTGTGATAATGGGGAAGAGTAATAAATAGAAATGTAATGGTTGAGCAAGCAAACCTTTAGTGATTAAGAGAAGATAAAAAGAAAACATACAATGTTAAGTTCTTTTCTAAACTTGTTCTTTTATGATGTTGCTCTTAAGATTTTTTGATAGCAAATATTATTAAGATTTAATAATGGTGATAGTAATAGTTAAGTCTGGTAAAAGAAAGTCACACTGTTTTGACTTGCTGTTTACCCCAGGTCAGGAAACATTATACTACTTCGACTTGTTTGTAATTTAGAGAGTGCCCAAAGTTTCTGTGGTCTGGACTTTGTTTGCATATTTATATGAAAATGAGTTTCCTTAGTAGTTTGATCAACTTGCATTGGTTGAATTGCACAATAATAAAATAGTAACGAAAGGTAGCAAGGGGTTGGGGATATAGATATCCAGTACTGAAAAAACAATCTTAAAAGTAGCAAAAAATAGACGCAGAAAACAACCAACCTTAATTGTTTCAATCTCAATCTTACAATGTTAACACACCCAGAAACTGGAGGACAGAAACTTGATACTTGTTTTTTTTTCATAGTAATTAGCTTCTCCTTACTCAAATAACAGTGATACTTAGCAAGCCCAAGAAATGAGTGCATTTCATAGCTTAATGAGCTATGAAAATAGCTCTACAGGTGAAGAAGAATATTTCGACATGAGTGTTGAATAGCCTGGTGCTCTTCAAAATGCAACATTCTCACCCGTGTCCAATAGTTTGCTATATTTGTGGGCACTTGGTGACTACAAAACTTCAACATGTCCCCCTGTGACAATGCTTTTCTTTAATTCTGATAAAAATGTGAATCTCTTCTTGTGGCTTTAAAGGCTTTGAGGCGAAAACTGGAGTGACTTAAACTGTGGGAAGCTCGGAGCTAAGTTCCCACATCGATGGTGGAGGGTCACTGAGAGAGGAGGGGAAGGCGGCCTCTCTTCTTCTCTAGCCCAAAGGCTGTTCCAGCTTCTGTGTTTGGGGGGAGGAACACGGCTCTGTGCGCCCTCTGGACAGAAAACATCTCACCCTAGAGTCATTCAGGGAGTAGAAAAGCTTAGAGCATTCATGATGAGACAAAGTGTTTGACACAAACTCAGGATTTAAACTCTCCGGATTTTAATTCTGTTGGGTAACTTTCGACCTGTGTGGCGTCTTGAGTCGATTCATGTTGAAGCCTCCCATTGATTGGTGTAAAGATATCTACTGCTTGTGAAGGATTGACATGACAGATGTATGTTATGTAAGTAAATTAATTGAATCCTCAGAATAGCACTGTGTATTAGAAGTTATTATTATCCTCATTTCGTGAAGGCGGATTTCAGAATGTGAGCAAGTCTCTACGGCTAACAAATACAAAACTGGGGATCTGGATGCAGAAACTCCGGTATATCTTGGTTGTGCATTTTCCCCGTACTCTATTGCTTATCAGTACAGTAGAGAAAGTAATTGTATTGCTCAATGGAAGGCTGATTATGGTAGACATGTATGCACAACATGATACATCGGGGTTGTGCCACAGAGTTCATTTTTAGAACTGTAACACAAACAAACAAATATTATGTATCTGGTATATTCCAGGACCACTTTATACATCTAATTTAATCTTCACAATATCACCATGGTGTTAAATGTAAAAGGTATACAAACAAGAAACATATTTTGTTTCTTGACAGAAACAAAATAATGAACAAATGAGTGAAAAAAATCAGAATGTGGAGGACGTGTTCGATTTTTGTCTAATGTTCCTGCTGCTAACCGTTTTCTATTGTTCCATCTATCATAAATCTATAAAGTAATTATTGACAACAAAATAGTGCATGTGACTAGAATGTATATTCCTTAGCACAAAGAGATATTCATATATTTATACATATTTACGAAGGCAATCTACTGTGTTAATTAGAATTTTAACCCTTATTTGCAAATCACTATTTATAATTACACGGAAGATTGTGAGAATATCTAAATCATCTGTTTTCTTAGAAGTCGATCTAGGACATCTACTTGTTCATAAAAGTCTCTTAAATTATCTATCAACGGTATACTAATTGAGTGCAGAAATATTTGCAAAAATGAATCAATAGGCTAAGAAATCAAAAGGATGAGTTTTAAACCAGGAAGGATCAATTAGTCCATTGCGCAAATGTTTCCTCGAATAACCGCGCATACCGCTACTTACCCACGTGTTACGGCTGCCATCAATTAACCTCTGGGATTTGAGAGCCGATTTCTACCAATTCGGTCCACAGGGATCCCCAATCGCCGTTTGGGATGATTTACTGCTTTCCTGAAACAAAAGAAGGAGAATCTATTTAAGTTAAGATTGAATACATTCGTCATCCCTTGTGTTCTTTCTTACGTGAAATCTGGGGACTTTTGGAGTTGTAACGAAACACCAGCTACTGGTGTTTCAACAAATCTTCACATTTTGAAGATTTGTTGAACTTAGCATGCTCCCCATACAAGACACTTCAAGTTTAGAAAAGCCAATTTATTCAACTTCAAATAAACCGTGTGAAAGAGCAGGTTTCATCAGTACACGAAATAGCTAACTCAATGTTTTCATGGGTCAATCTTTTCCCTTCTCTTTATTTTTCCTTTGTTGTTGTTGTTGTTGTGATTTTGAGACACAGTCTCACTAGGTAGTTCAGGCTGGCTTTGAACCCACTATGTAGCCCGGGCTGGCCTTGAGCTGGCAGTGATTCTCCTGCCTCTGCCTCCAGAGTGCTGGGATTACAGACGTGAGCCACTGTGCCGGCTAGGGATATGCACGTTGTAAGTGGAATAACCATTCAGGGCTAGAAACACAAAATTCTCCGTAATTGAGCAGTTTCAGAGTGGGAAAGAATGTTGAAAGTGACTCTGTTTTAAGTTTTGCAGAGGAACATTAATGATGCAATCTCTTGTTTGAAAAATCTCAGTGACATGGATTTATTACCTTACAACTTAGTTTATAACAGTTTAGAGTTAAAATGAAAGGTTTTCTCCAGAATACTTTCAACAGCTGCTAGTTTTTAAAATTTGCATCATACTGATAATCTCCATTACACAATTTAAACACTAAAAATGAATCAAATCTCAATGTTTTGAGAATTTTTGTAGCATTATTTAGTTATTTTTCATATAGTACTATAATTTATTATATACACACCAGCTCTATTTGAGGTTCTTGTGGCTGTCCTTGTATAGCTGAATTAGAAATGATTTTTGCTTTCAAAATCCATGAATTACTTTTAGGAATAATACAATTTAATGTAAATAATAGGGAGAAAATTTCACTTTTACTGAGGCCAATTCTTTCCTTACAAAATGCTCCTGATAATATAACTAAATAATCTATTGAAACACTTTGAAAACTATGGAGATAATAGATGTACATTAAGTTCTCATTTCTGTACACCACAGATAAAAATCTATGAATTTTGCTCATTTAAAATAATTAAATGAGCAGAATTAATATAAGCTTGCAGTACACAGTGCTGTGTACTCAGATATGGTGCTACCCTACAGTGTTTAAGAATTGTGTTGTGTTAACTTCTCCATCGAATTCAACATCCTGCTGATTTACATCCATTTTATTTTTTAGTCTGGCTTTGATTTTTATTGTCTCATTTGGTGTTTGGCCTTATAAGAATTTGTTTCCTATATAGCAATTTGATTAGTTCATTACATAAGGAAAAATCTAGAAGAAAAATATTTACTCTTTAATTTTACCATACCCACACCCCTGCCTTCTTTCAGATTGCTGGAAAACACATCCTTTTAAGAGATAACAAAGTGACTACATAGTTTTTAATTTGTTAACCAAATTGGAAACTATCATAGCCATATCATAGTTGTTATAAATAATGGCTCCTTAAAAACTCAAACATTCTCCTTAACTTTTTAAATGATCTTGACTCAACACATGTAAATTTATAGCCATTAATTAATACCTTCCTGTGGTATTCAGAATCATGGCTTTCTACAGATGTCTGCCTCGTAATCCCCAGGATGTGTAAAGAAATCTTTGCAGAAAAACATGGAGATTAAAGACCTTGAGAGGAGGAGATTGTCTTGTACTGAGTGGTCATAATCTAGCCACTGTAGTTTCTAGAAATAGATAATGCTAAAACAGAGTGGATCAGAAGAGAACAGGAATTGATAAGGGCTTTATCCACTGTAACTGGGTTTGCAGATGGTGGAAAAAAAACCTTCATCTGAAAAATAATATGGCCCCTAGAAGTGCTTGAAGGAAACAGGGATGTCCGTCCTACAGCCATGAAGGAGTGAATCACACAAACGCCCTGAATGAGCAGAAAATAAATTCTCTCCCAGAGCCTCCAGAAAGGCTGGCAGCTTGCTCACTTCCTGGCGACCCCTGGGACTGACTGTGGACGGCTCATGTCTCTTGTAGTGAGTGTGCTGATGTATGAGAAGCGTTAGACTGACAGGCGTCTCTCCCTTGGACCCTTCAATTCCTCTTCTGACTTCTCTACCATTACACCTCCAGGAAACGGCTAAGAGGAGCCAGCTCAAAATGGTGGCACATGCTCAGGGGTAACCTCAAACAAAAAGGAAGAGGAACTGAAAATCAACCCCCTTCAGGTGTTGAAAGGACTGTGAAAGGGGAAGGAACCGGTTTTGGGGAGAAAGAGAGATTTGACATGGGCATTGGTTGCCCGAAGAGATGATACCATGAAAAAAATCCCTCTACTTTCTGAAAGAAACGTGTGGCTTTCTTATAAATCACTTACATTAAAATAGAATGGCACTGCTTCTTATCATCATTTTAGCTTTAAAAAGATGAAGTTAAAGGAAAAGAAAATTTTACTTTTTTATAATTTATATATACCTGCTCAAATAAATGAGAAATCGCTGTGATACTATTGAAAGTAAACATTTCTCTTTTCTTTCTTTATTTCCTTCCTCCCTTTCTTCTTTCCCTCTTTTCCTTTTCTTTCATCCCTTCTTCCTTTTTTCTTATCCTTGTCTTTTTTTCTTCCTTCCCTTTCTTCCCTTCTCCCTTCCTTCCTTCATTCCACTCATTTTCATTCCCTTCTTTCTCTTAGATAAGATCCCAAAATTATTACAACGAGGAAATGAGGGTTTGGGCCTATTTGATTCTTTTATTTACTGTCTGTGACCTTTTACAAGTCTGCTATTCTGACCCTCTTTTTCTCTTCTAATAAAAATTCAATTACTTGCTTTATCCATCTTCTGAAATTGTTTATTCATTTATCTTGCTCACTTATTTAAAATATATCATTGTATTATATGAACAGCATTTGTTTTGCACAATGGCAACAGTGGTAGATAACATTTTATGTTTAGAATGCACATTTTACATTGAAAATATCTGAAGAGATAACACATAAAACCGTTTTACACATTTTAATAGATATTAGTCTACAATTTAGTCCACTTGTTTTTATATTACATGGGGCCTAGTTTGTTCACAAATAAAAGTTTTATGAAAGTGCAGTATCTAATCAGCTAAGCAAATTGTGCCAGCAGGAGAAGGTCCAACCCCCATGAAATGATTCCTAAAAGAACCTCCAGAAACAATTTTCTTTAGAAGAGAGGAAATGGCCGAATAGCTAACAACACAGTCTGCAGATGGCTGTATTATGCTAAAAGATCCATAGTTACTTTGACTTATTCTATTAAATTTGGTTGCAAATGGTCACAGGAGTCTAGTGATTGAATTTAAATTTAAAATCATGAAACAGATTTATGTATATAGTAGTATTTATTGTATCTATATTCTGCACAGCATTTTAAAGTTTTAACACATGTAAAAACAAAAATTCTTTTCAGAAGGTACACAAACAAAATTTATTATAGTTCAGCAAGCTAAAGAATTTCTGAACTTTCATTATTCAATCAGAAGTAAAATGGCAGCCTCGGACTGTAGTTAACATTTTACTGAAATATACATAAAAGTACGACACTCTGTGACATAAGTATTGACAGAAATACAAAATATGTAAAACAACAAATGATGGAGAAATGGTTTTAAAATCAAAAGGGAAAGCTATATTTGTTGAATATCTAGTCCCTCTTGTGACAAAATGATGGTATGACATGGCTTATACGAATTTAAAACAATTCAACATTTTCACTTAAGGGTGTAAAACGTTTATCAGACCGATACAGAGAAAAAGGTTAGGTTATTTATTTTCAGCACAACTTTAATATCCATGCTAAAACATAGACTTTCAGCATCAAATGCAATTTTAAGAAATATTTGTATCCTCGAATAGTTACATTGGAAGGTTCTAAAAAGGCTGTTAGAAAAATATATTTAAATGTGTTTAAAATCACTCCACACCTAGGTCCATAAATTTTTGTCTTTAATTAAAAACCAGTGAAAGGGCACATCTCTAGTTGTAACAGCCGCATAAGAAATCAAATAATATTAGCACTTTGTGGATCCTGGTGCTGTTCTCCTAGATTCATGCCTTCTATAACTCTGTTCCAGAGGTCACTGTAGGCAGAAGCTTGGTTTAATTTTTTCTTGTGCTTCCCTTTTAACTTACACGTTTTCTTTTCAAATCTGTCATTCCGTTTAGACAGGTCCAGAACTGTACCTACATTGACTCATGTACTACAGACCTATTATACAGCACAGTACTTGTTCTATATTTAGTGTCTATATTTAATAAGTAAATATTAATCATCACATTAATGTTAATATTGATAGCTACATTGTTACATATGTCTATATAATAAATATTATACTTAAAATTTGCTAGGGGAAAATGTCCCAAGTCCTCTCTCTACAAAAAATACATGATGGGGGGAGGTATATTAATAAGTTTATTGTGACAGTCATTTTAAAAGCTATACATATGTCAGAATGGGATGTTATACATCCTAAATGTAAACAAGTTTTATTTGTCAATCACACCTCAGTAAAGCCAGATAAAAAGGAATCAGTATAAATCATCTCTGTTAGAAAATATGTACTTTGAGATTTGTGCATGGGTGAAAACTGACCAGACCTTCCTGTCTGCCTGCAGAGTGTTGACTTAACTCACCTTTACCTCTGGTAGCAACAAGGACTCGGGTCGTCCCACATGCTGTGATGCTTCGGGGTGCACTACTCCATTGCCAAGGGTCTGTCCTGCCCTCTGAGTTTTTGTTACATTTTGTTACTCTAGAGGAACTGAGTAAAAGGTGTGGCAGGCTGGGGCCCGGGGTCTTTTGCTACCCAGACTAGCATGGATCAGGCCCAAGCTCAGCTTCTCTAAGCCTCATTTCTGCATAATTATTAATTATTATTTCACCGTGTGCCGTCGACTCATAGGAGACTAGAACCTAATGTAAAAGTTCTGCTTACGTTCCCTTCCCGTTTCCCACAGTTGACAGGCGTGGCTACAGCTGCCTTCTTTTCACCGTAGGCTGACATTAAACTGCGTGAATGTACAGCAATTTGCTTAGCCATTCTGTTGTGGAAGAAAATGTGAGACTTCCTTTTGGCTAAACATTTTATTTTCTTGTGCGTGCCTCTGTGTTCAGTTAAGGATTTCTGTATGATACATCTTCAGAAATGGAAGCACCCGCTGTACATAACAATCACGTGTACATACTGGGCGTGGCGGCTCACACCTGTAATCCCAGAACTCAGGAGGCAGAGGCAGGAGGATCGCTGTGAGTTCAAGGCTTGCCTGGGCTACACAGGGAGCTCAGGGCCATCTGAATTGCAAAGTGGGACCCTGTCTCAAAAACCAAAAATAAAACAAAAACAAAAACAAGAGTGTACATAGTGCCAGACTGCAGATTATACCTGTTTACACAGGAGACTGTAGTACATGACCTTCCTAATATTTTAAATCTACACCAACCTTTATACTTTGGATTAGTAAATTTTGCTGGTCTAATGGATTGGTGAGCATGTCTTATTTTGCTCTTAATTGATTATCCCTGAATTTTAACGAAGTTTCTCATCTGTTTGTTTATTGGCCCCTTGGATTTTGTCTTTTGGAAATGCCTATTCCAGTCTGTTGTTGTTCTATTACTTTGCTGATTCTTTTAAATATTGATTTGTGGGAGAGCTTAAAACACTATGAATATTATACTCTGTCAGTTATAAGTATGTCCAACTATATTTTCCCATTTGTGGTTAGTCTTTTGTGAAAACCTATAATGTTGTTTTAATATTTATCAATATTTTAAAATATCCTAATACTAGATTGGGCACTAATAAGGGAATCATGGAAATCCTATTGAAGTTGTGTCTGGAACTTTATTTACTCTAAAGTATATGTCAGGGTGGAGAGGATTGAACCTTTTGTGATACTGAGTCTTACTATCCCAAATCATGTATATTTAAGTGATCTGTAGGGTCTTCTTAAAATAAACTGCTAGAATTGTTTTTCCTAAAGCTCTTTCCTAGTTTTCTGGATTTATTATTATTTAGATGATATTAGTTAAGCATATGTGCCCCTGGGCTGGAGATTTAGCTTTTAACCTGTCCTATTTGTGGGTTAAATTTAGAATCAGAGTTTGGGGAATGTTCCCTAAAAGCGGGAGTCTGATATATTGCTTCATCTTCAGAGGGCAACAAAATACCAGCTCCTCTTCTAGAAAAGCAAGCATTGGACTGAGTGCTAGCCATAACAGGGAAGATAATAATACTACTTTATAGAAGATGTTCCTTAAAGAGTTCAGTAAGTTAGATTAGTAAAATAGGAAAAAATTATAGTATAAACTCATATGAGTGGGATAGCCAGGCTCCAAGATGGCCTTCAATAATTTTACCTCCATTCACTTTGGACAGAGCTGATTTGTGTAATCAGGAGCATTGTGGAAATGACACTGTGTGACGTGTGGTCAGGTGACAGTGGCGTCTGCCTTGCTTGGTTGGCTCACTGGCTGAGAGCGGAGGCGGCTTCCATCTTCTCACGGACCTATGGAGCAGTGGGGCCGAGCCAAGGCTGTGTACAGCCACGAGGAGCTGGGAGCCAGGGAGTGGCCCGTTGGAAGTGGACACACCAACCCTGGTGGGGCTTTCAGCTGACTGCCACCCTGACCAGTAACATCACTTCCGTCTTGGAGAGTTCCAGAGCCAGAAGCACTCAGGAAAGCTTAATTTTTTAAAAAATTTTTTAACTTTTTTTTTTTTTAGTTTCTAATGGACAGAAACTGGATCAGAATGATTCAGAGGGAAGAGATCTCACCCAATTTGGGGTCCCCAGGAAAACATGGGGAAGACATACAAGAGCAAAACAGATTGCTCCCCATGAGTCCTGCAGTCTTGCTTACTATTCTTTAAAATTAAAGTGTTGACGGACACTTCACAACTAAAACTCCGAGAAGGCCCATTAATAGGAGACTGGATACAGAAGATGTGGTTTTTAAAGTAAAATGGAGTATTACTCAGCCATCGACAATGAAAAATTTGAATCATTTATACTCAAATGAGTGTGCCTTGAGGACATGCTCATAAATAAAATAAATAGGACACAGATGTGTAAATACCACATTATTTCTCTGGTATGAGAAACTGAAGGTGTAAATGAGGTCCCGAACGTATCACAAAATAGGAAGAAAATCTTCAAAATGAAATGGGAAAAGAGGTGGTAGGGGAAAGTAAAGAAGGGAAGAAAAATGTTGATAGTAAACAAAAAAAAAGCAAAGCTCAGGTATATAAGGGGTAGGGGGTTCCAGCGAAAGCAGGGGAATGGAAAAAATTAGAATCAAGATGCATCATATACCGGTACAAACTCTCAATGTTGACTGTGATTATAATTTCTATAGAGAATGTACCATAATACTTACCTGGCAGGGGAGATACCATAATCATGAGAATGTACCATAAATCCAATTTTAAAAAAGAGATTGTGTTTAAACTCTAAAAAATTAGAGTGTAGAATTTTGAAATGACAACAATACGCTGATATCTAACTACAAATGTTGGAAGGATGATGTGTAAGGACAGAACAAAAAAAAAAAAAAACCACCCCTCAAGTTCCTGGGAAGAATTAAAGTGAAATAATTTTAGTCCATGGTATCATGTTTAATTAGACAATAAGGCTTTTAGATTAAAATTCCAGAATGTTAGGAATGCTAGCCCACATACAATCTGAGGGAAAATGCGATTTTAAGTAAGCAGTATATAATGCCTCTTTCTTTAGGTCTTCATTCTGAAATACTGTAGAAATCTGATACAAGTGACCCATGCATATAAAGCTCGATGTTATTTTTTTCTCAAGCAATCTAAATATAGAATGTGCCATCCTCCCTGCCATTCAAAGAGTTTATTATTATTTTCCCCTAAATTAGACAGATGTATATAATTAGACCTTGCTATCCAATAAAAATCTAAAAGTGCATGATACACCCTTCTTCAGTGACCCCTCCAAAATGGTCAAATAGATATGAAGCTTTGGGAAAGAGTGAACAAAGCCTGGTGGAAGGAGTCAGTCTTTCTCTAAAGGAACTCCTCAACTTGAAGAAGGGAAGAAGATGGTTTCCTCCTGATAAGTTTAGACTAATGAAAGGGAGTGTTCCTTTGCTAAGCAAAACGGTTACTTTTGACCTTCATTCAGTAACTTGTGTTTGCAGTACCAGGGAATGAACCCAGGGCTTTGCACGTGCTCGTCAAGGGCTCTGCCACTGAGCCACATGGCTAGTTAATCTTTAAATATTATTTTGAGACTAGGCTTTCATTAAATTGACCAAGCTGGCCTGGGACTTGTGGTCCTTCTCCATCTGGAATAGCTAGGATTAAAGGTGTATGCTGCTATACCTACACTTACATTTAAAATTTGCCCTCAGTGTTGGTAATTCAACTTTGAATAGATTCTGTTAAATTTATGATCATGGTGCTAATTAGACATCACGTTAGCCTCTGAGGTAGCGCTGCCGGAATCAAGCCATATGAATAACCACGCAGGAACTGTGAGCCTTCACATTAAATAATGAGCTCTAAGTATCTGGAAAGTAACAGACATGTTCAATTTGGAAAGTGCTGCAGGGTGATAGGACAAGGCACAGTGCTCATGAAACCCCTTGAGGAGCTAGTGGACTTTCTGAAAACTGTTGCCTGGCAGATGGATTGATACAGAAAGTCTTGCTGAGCTTTCTTTGTGGAAGCTAGGGTGATGACACATTTAAAGCCTTGAAAGAGAAGCGAGTATGATCCACTTTGAGAAAAACCTATACAGATTAAGTAGGCAAAAAAAGGACTTTTTCTTTTTGTGGTGTTGAAAAGGGGAGAGGACCAAAGATAAAGGCAATGAAGAATTGTAACTAGGGAAGACTTTTTGGAGATCACGTGCTCCAGCATATTTCCCACGGGGAAGCCACTCCAGGTCACTGGGAAGAAGGAGCCAGTTCCCAAGGGCTACACTCTCCTAGCCACTTCCGTGCTTGTTTCCAGTTGAGAAGCAGCCCATTTCAGCAGCCCCTTGGGGCACCACTAGGTAACAGCTGGAAACTATCAGCAATAACGGAGAGGTGCCTTGGTGGTCCAGGGCTGCCACGTCGCTTCACAGTTAGTTAGAAAGGAAATTAAACTGTTAGGTTTTTTTTTTTTTTTGAGACAGGGTCTCACTTTGTAGTTCAGGCTGGCCCTGAGCTCACTATGTAGCCCAGGCAAGCCTGGAACTAAACAGTCCTCCTGCCTCTGCCTCCCGAGTGCTGGGATTACAGGCGTGAGTCACCACGCCCGGCACTGTGGTATGTGGTATTGATGGCTGGTGGGCGTGAGTCTCCATGCCCAGCATTGTATGTGGTTACCGGGATCGAACTCAGGACCTTGCGCTTTCGAGGCAGGCATCGGAACCACTGAGCTAACCCCCAGCCCAGGTTTTTTTTTTTTTTAATCATGGTTTTTGGGACTGTCCTTAAGAAGGACCATCCTATCTAACTAATTGAAACTGGCAGCACTATTCTCAACTTTAGCACAAAACTATGTCTGGCTTAGTATAGAAACCTGTGTATCATCAATATGGTAATTCTTAGTGTATTTATTCAATGCATATAGTCTAAGTGAAATTCACTATTCCTAGACTTGGACAAGCATTTTATTCATATAGAGCTTTAGTTTCTTTATTTCCTATAAAGAAATAAAAAGCCAATAGTTTAGACATAGGGAATGTCAGGGAAAATATTTTAAATCTCAGAACATACACCAATAAAAGTTATAATATATTTCTTAAGGTGGTGTAAAATTTAAAAGAATGTATCAGAATGTTAAACTGAGATTCTTTCTATTTCAATTTTTAGCTATAGGTCAAAAATGGTGAGGAAAAAAAAACATTTCCTCTTGAATTCTAAACTAAGGTGCTTGGGTCATATAGTATTTGCAAAATGGGTGCTATACACTGATGTTTTCAAACCTAACCCAATAAATAGCTGTTGAGTCAACATGAAAGAATTTCTCAGAAACAAGTTACTAAGAATAATGGCATTTTCCTTGTACATTCAAACAGAGTAAGAACTCCAAGAACAGCACCCACAAAGCTTGGGCTGTACCCAAGAACTCAGTTGACCCAGTAGAATAGTGTCCACAAAGTATAAGCAAGATGACGTGAGGATTGTAAGAGATTGCAATATTGATTAAGTCCAAAGCAGGTTGTAAACAGTGCAGGCTATGAAGAGTTAATCCTTCAATTGGCTTGTTTCAAGAAGGGAGTCCTGTCAAAGCCTATGTGCCAAGGTCAGAGTAACTCACATTTGAATTCTGTTCCCACAATGAAAACCTTCTTAACTAAAAGGACAAGGTTCTGATTACAAACAACCCTGTGCCTCTTCTATTCTGTTCCTAATTCATCTTCACTTTTACAAACCTTGTTTGGACTAGTATCCATAGTAACGGTGCAACTGTACATCCTCGTGCATAGTTTCCCTTAGTCATGTAGTTTCCCTTTACCCCATTTGATCAAAATAAAAATCATTGGCTTGGTCTGACCAGTGCTTTTGCTGGTTGCACCAGCATTGGTTGTCCTGGATCCCCAGTTTCTCTGTCTCTAGTTTTAAGTTTTTTCTCAGCCTTGAGCTGTAGCACCAAGCAGGAGATCAGAACCTACTGCAAAAGTCTCTGATAGAGCCTCATTTACACTTTCAGTTTCTCACACTAGAGAAATGATATAGTATATACACATGTGTGTCATTTTATTTCACTTATGAATATAGTCTCAATGTGCATCCATTTAGCTATAAATGTCTCCAATTTATCATTCTTTATAGCTGAAAAATATTCCATTTTATAAAAGATCCCACACCTACTTTATCGAGTCTCCAGCTGATGGGCATTTGGCCTGTTTCCAACATTCAGCAATTATACAGTATAATGCTATAAACATGGCTGCACATATGTCTCTGTGGTATGATGCTTTTAACTCTTCTGTGAATATACCCAGCAGGGAAATGGCAGAGTGGGCTCCATGCCAGAGTGAAGGGATGACTGCATAAGGCAGAGCTTGACTTTTATTAACCCAAGGTCAAAAGGGTGCAGCATGTCGACAGAATTAATTATAAAATGGGCCTTGGCCCGTGGGTTTCCTGCCAGGGGTGTGGATGAAGTAAATTCAGCAGGACACTGGTGGTGTGCCATGTAGAAGCCGAGGGGATAGGATGAATATTATGAACATGGCTGACCTGTCAGAAGAGGTCCACTGTTGTAAGCTAGGTTGTGTATAACAATGTTCCCGACAGGGGCTAAAAGTTAACCAGAACAAACGTGCCACGGTGAAGAGTCAGCTTTGGGTACTAGCCGCAGCAAGAGCAGTGAGATTAGGTCACGATGTGATCCGGCAGGTAAGACTGCACCCTCTGGCGTCTCTAGCCTCAGTTCTGGAGGAGATGAAAGGCAGAGAAGGATGAAGGTAATAGACTCCAGCCCCTTTCTCCACAACTCCCCAGCCTCAGTAGGCTCAAAGAGGGGAAAAGAAAGCTTTAGTGAAACATATGGATAGGTATTTTAATTACTGAAATATGGTTATTTTTTCAAGTAATAGTAAGTAAAAGGATTCTTAGCATTTAAGCATGACCAGTGGAACAAGGTACTTGCATTTGGCTTTATCCAAGACCAACAAACAACATGGTGTTGGGAATGGGCTTCAGTGCACATGAATGGAGTGTGAAGTGGTTTTCCTGACTATGCCCTGGGGAGTTTCCTTTTCCAAATAAGTGGTCCTAATAACAGTATTCTCAAACTGTTTATTGTCTCTGGTCTACAGAAGGGCAACACTGGACTGGGCATCTTCAATCTACACTCCAGATTTAACTCTTCATCTTTTTGTACCCTTTCATAATCCCGGGAGGCTTTTTTGGGTCACACAAAATTCCCTGCGCTCCTCGCTTTGGTTGAAATCAAGCCTCTCGAGTTTCGGCAAGTGAGACTGGGAGAGATGTTAGGATGCGTTTCTACACTCCCTGCCCTCTATGGCTCCATTCCTCCCAGAGAGTCACCTCCTGAGTGAGATTCAAGGCTTTTCTCAAAGCACCTGGCTCTCCACAACTCTGCCTGCTCAGGTCAGCGTCCTAGGCTCCTGCACCATCCATTTCAACCAGGCTGTATCCAGACTTTTGTAAATAGTCATCTTGTGAAGAAAGCATTTTTAAATTTTCCCTGTTCAAAGGCATGGCCTGTCTCCCACTGCATTTCTGACTGACATGGTAACATCATGTGCTTTGCTGACTTCAAAATACGCTGGAAGGTTTAAGCAATCACAGTGGGGAAAATGTTTAACAGTAATTAAATTCAAATATAGGGGACTATTGTTATTTCTTGAAGGATATTTTCAGTACTGTGTGAAGGAGTGAGGGAAACCCGTCTTTAGAAAAATACTTGGCCAATCCTCAGTATCTTGTAAAACTGGAAGGTCATTCAGCAAGTAGATAACATTTTGCTGCATATATAATACCTTTGCACCTGCTTCCTTTGACTTGCATAAATAGAATAGACATTCATTAACTGCAAGTATTAGGCAAGGGAACTGAACCGAGGAAAGTATTTTGGACTTCAAAGCATAGCTGGGGTTATTTTGTCCTGAGAATTAAAATAATTTGCAAATGTCCTGAAAAAAGACTAAAGCTAGTCTCACAGTCAGATGGAAAAATAGGTTAATACAGAGTAAGAAAAAAATAGGAGTTTCTTTGGTTTGTTTTAATATGATCTTGCACTGATTTTGCCCTGTTTGATTTTTATGTTTGTTTGTTTTATTCCTCCCTCTCATCATCCTTCAGATTTCATCTTTCAGTGGCCTTTTTAAAAAAGAAGATTCAAAATTTTCTCTCCTAAGTGTTTTGTGTTATTTATGAACAAAGTCACACTTTTTTCTTTTCTTTTTTTTTTTGAGACAGGGTCTCCTTTGTAGTTCAGGCTGGCTCTGAGCTAACTATGTAGTCCAGGCAAGCCTCGAACTCAGCAATCCTCCTGCCTCTGCCTTCCGAGTGCTGGGATTACAGGCGTGAGCACCACGGCTGGCACTCTGGTAGGTGGCATTGATTGCTGGTGGGCGTGAGTCACCATGCTCAGCATTGTACGTGGTTACCAGGGATCGAACTCAGTACCTTGCAGTTGGGAGGCAGGTACCAGAACCACTGAGCTAATCCTCTGGCCCAAAGTTACACATTTTATATGATTAAGATTTAGAAATTTTAATGTGGGACAATGTAATAATATACTTAAGAGATCTTCCTCTGTGTTAAACAGTAATAACACTAATTTAACTAACAAGTAACTGAAATATAGCAATAACAAACACAGGGAACAGCTTCAACAGTATTATTCACACCTAAATTTTTGTCACAAATAGGAATTACAAATAAATTCAGACTGTATTTTAGTTGCTGATATTTTGAAGCAGCTTTTACATTGAGCACATTTTGAAATCATTTTTGGTTTTAGGTTTATTTTTAGATTTTGTTATTTTCAGCATTAAAGGAGCTCATATTTTTATGTATTACACATTAATTTAAAAATATCTTGATAATTCTGTTTTTAAATAGTTGGCAGTCAGTGAAATCTCCTGAATTCTGGCCCTATTTGGAGAAGGGGACATAGGTTTCATCAAAGTGCTGAGGTAACCCATCTCAGAAGAAATGCTTAATCTAGAAGCCCTAGATTAAGGCAGTGATGCTATCTTTTGGACTAGGGACCTCAGACTGTTATCTTCCCTCAGTGAGGAGACAAAGAAAGTCTGCTGGAGAAATAGAATACTGATGCCATGTCCATGAAAACTGCAGGTTTATAAGCAACTCAGATAATGTTTTGTGCATTCACACATGTTAGAGTAAAAAATAATTACTGTCCTGTGAAAAATCCAGAACACGTAATGGGTGGAAGCTGTTGTCTCATTTAATAATATAAAAGAACAGCAAGTAGCCTTCGATAAAATCACTAAGGTAAAATTGCTATAATTTGTGTGTGTGTGTGTGTGTGTGTGTGTGTGAGAGAGAGAGAGAGAGAGAGAGAGAGAGAGAGATGTTAAAGTATCAATCATGGGGGTTTTGTCAAATTAAAAGTCTTCTGCACAGCAAATGAAACAAACAACTGACAGAGAGAAGAGACAACATACAGAATGACAAAAAATTGCCAGGTGTTCTTCAGACAGAAGACTCTTGTAAAATCCAAAATATACAAAGAACTCTAAAAAATTCAGATTTCCCCAAAACTAAAAGATCCGATCAAAAATGGGCAACTGGAATGGACAGACACTTCTCTGAAGAAGTGCGAATGGCCAGTCCATACATGAATAAATGTTCCACATTACTGACTGTTGGAACATTACTGACCATTAACTCACTGTTTCTCTAGAAAGAACGGTTATCCTTAGGAAATCAAATAATGACAAATTCTGACAGAATTGCTGGGGCACACAAACCTTTCTCCATTGTTGGTGAGAATATAAATTAGTACACTCACTATGGAGATTTCTCAAAAACTTAAAACGTGAAGTTCCATTTGACCGAGCCATTTGCCTTCTGAGTGATTTCTTGAAAGAGTTAAGGACATCCATCATACTGTAGAGGCACGTGTGTATACATCTTCACAGCATCCCAACTCAGCATAGGGAAATCTTGGAAGCAGTCTATATTTCCAGCAAAGAGTGATGGAATAAACACAATGCAGCATGTATGCACCACGGAGTATGATTTT
This sequence comes from Thryonomys swinderianus, assembly GCA_004025085.1. Classification (NCBI taxonomy): domain Eukaryota; kingdom Metazoa; phylum Chordata; class Mammalia; order Rodentia; family Thryonomyidae; genus Thryonomys; species Thryonomys swinderianus. The sequence continues at coordinate 37,201 of PVIC010008835.1, forward strand.
GCCATAAAGGTACACCTGACACATTCGTAGGAAAATGGGTGCAACTTGAGACCATGTTAAGTGAAATTAATTGGACACAAAGCTTAATATTCCATTTTTTTCTTATATGAGAAGTCCAAATATAAATAAGGAACTAAATAAACAGTAAATACAGTAAGAAGAGGGTAAAAGTCAAAGTTCTCTAGAGCAGTTTTTAGATCGTCAATCAAAATATTGCTATTTTCTTTCTGTATGTTGAGTGTCTGTAGTATTTGCCAGCTGTTTTAAAGAATATAGGCATTTTTCCCCCTGGTACTGGAGATTGAATTCAGGACCTTACACCTGCCAGGCAGGTGCAGGACCACTGAGCTACATCCCCAGCCCTGAACCGTGTAGGCTTTAGACTTCAGAAACGAGAGCTTTCTCTCCGCTCGTGATGATACCACACCACTTCATAGTTTTCTCTAGTAAATAAACCCGTGGGTGTCAAGAAGGGAATGAAAGTAATCCAGAGACAGAGAGGGGAGAGGAAGGAAGTGGGGGAGAGATGACCACATGCCACTATGCACATGTGCCAAGTTCACGCCAGAAGTGGAATCATTATGTACTGCCAGTGTGTACGGGTAGAATAAAAAAGATAAAATATATGTTAAAAAAATCTACAGTGTAATATGAAACTTCGGTAGCTGAAAAGCAATCTCAGTTCTCCCCACACACTGGTCTCTCTGCAAATGCCCAGGATGTTCTCAAGGTTGCTGACTTCTGGGAAGAGGTGAAGATGAAGGTGAAACAAAGAAGAAAAGGGAAAGATAGCTTTTGACCTTCAAGGTCATTTTTTTTTTTTTTTGAGAGAGAGAGGGTCTCGCTTTGTAGTTCAGGCTGGCCCTGAGCTCACTAGGTAGCCCAGGCAAGCCTTGAACTCAGCAATCCTCCTGTCTCTGCCTCCCGAGTGCTGGGATGACAGGCGTGAGCCACCACGCCCGGCACTGTGATATGTGGTATTGATGGCTGGTGGGCGTGAGTCTCCACGCCCAGCATTGTATGTGGTTACCAGGGATCGAACTCAGGACTTTGCGCTTGTGAGGCAGGTGCCGGAACCACTGAGCTAACCCTCCAGCTCAAGTCTTTTCTATCTTTAGTATAAGAGCCATGAAATCAAATCTGTATCTTTCCATTGCTATTTCTCATGCCCCCAAGCATCTACTTGTAATCTTCTTGTAACCCAGTTACATCTACCTTGTTACCCACTTAGTGACCAGAAATCAACGCAAACCTCCATTGTACATTTCATTTGCTCTCACCCTGGACTTTGAATATGTGATAATTGTGCTGCATTCATATTGCCGGTTCCGCAGCACATAACTGTGTGTCATATACCAGCCACATTATTCCCTTTCTTCAAACAATCCTTTCTACTTTAGTTTTAACGGCAGTGGTTACAGATAATTCTTATAATATTAAACCTCCAGTTACCTTGGTTACCAGAAGAAGGGAACCAAGAGATGGAGGGCTGGAAAAGGGCTGAAACAGAGGAACTGAGATGACCTGTGTACGTGCATCAGCTGTACACAGGAATGTAAGCACTGTGTACAACCAAAATGTACAAAACGGTGTTCTTGTCATCTCCATTGGATAGAAAACCCAAATGATTTGATTATTTACTCCTTTACGCATATATCGTCTCTCATACCCCAAAGGCAGCAATATCTCACAATAGCCAGCACACATCTGCCTGCCGCAGGATCTCTCTTAGCACACGTTATGAAAGATGAATGTGCACGCTGGAGCCGTCATTTTCCCTCTGCATAGTTACCTCCAAATCATTCTGCTAACGCCACAACTGAGCTAACGCACTGTCAAGCCCGCTCCCGCACAAGTTCTTCACCGTATATTTGACCTGTGGCATTATTTGCTTAGGAACCTTAGGAAATAAGTCGAGAATGAAAACTTTTCTTCTCCGAGGTTCACTTACCTCTGTTTACTCTTATGATCTGCAGAGCCCGCTGAGAGTCTGTCTATGGGAGACCCAAAGCCGGAGAAGCTCCTTTTCTTCTTTGTCTCAATCACATCATTCTCCAAGGAGACCAGCTCATCAAGAAGCAAGAGTTTTGCTGCCAGGTCAGTGGCTGATTTCTCTTCCCTGACTGTGGGTGGGGGTTGTGCAGCTGTGAGTACAGAATCAAAGGCCTGGAGGACAGAGAACGCGGTTCCGTTTGTTTGGACCAAGAAACGTCAGCTTGGCACGGCCTTCTCCCAAGCGCTCTGCCTTTCCCTGAGCTGCCCACTGCGTGACATTTTTATTCCTCATGGAATTATGTTTCAGAGGAACAACCTAAGCATGTTCTTTGTAGGGGGAGAAAGAACCACTCGAACAGCATAAATTCAACGGAAAACAAAACAAAATTCCAGACTTACCTCTAAAATTCAGTACTGCTCATTCTTTCAGATCTTTAAGTAACAACTGAATCCTCTCTTATCATTCCCATAGCCTATCTTTACCTATTTCATCAGAGCTCTTACTATATTTTACCTTATTTTTAGATTAATTATAATATGATTATAGTCCATATTAGATTATAAATAATGTAAGGTCAATAAGCATGTGATTACTCTTTTATTTGCTCTATGTCTAGCCCAGTTTGTAGCCAGAACTGACATTTCTGATGGATATTCATTAACTGAGTTCTGAAAACCAAGTTTCATTCTATTTTTTCTATCTTCTGTTAATCAGTCATTCATCATTTGATACAAGTCATTAAAACTCCACTGTGTATCAAGTTCTCCATAAGTCTTAAGTTATTTAAAAATGAACAAAATCCAATCTCTGTACAGAAGGAACTTAATATCTCCATCCATGTGATGTATCAATAAGTATTCACCAACATCTACAGTACATCAGAGTAGTCCCAGTAAATTTATGTTTCCAGACAAAAGTTTTGCTCTTTTGTTTAGTACATATATTTTCACTTTGTACTTCACACAAGTCATTTAAGTGTAAATGTCCTGTTGATGAAGTCTTTGTCTCTGCTTAGGTCCAGGTACAGCGTTGAGTCATATTAACAATGTTGAGTTATTCGGTAGCCCAGGGAACACTGTCTTTTGTACCAGACTGAAACTATTCCCCTCACAGGAGGAAATTTAGCGCTAGGGGATTTTTTTCCTTTCTGCTCTTTAATCACCTTCTCCCAACAGCCACACACTTGGGCCCAGCATAGAAACTAGAGAAGAAAAGACCTTACAGTGGTGAGAAAGAAACCCCAATGCCTGAAAGACTAAACTTGAATGGGCAAAGATCTTTGATTTCCCAAAGAATCCTACCAAAGCGATGTGTTGTTGTTGTTGTTGTTGTTTTGGTGGTACCGGGAATCGAACGTGGGCCCTTGTGCTTTGAAGGTAGGTGCGCTACCACTTGAGCTAAATCCTCGGCTCCCAAAATGATACTTTTATTCTTCTGACACATCCACAAATGCAGTTTTGTTTCTTTCTAAAGATTTATTAAATCTTCAGGGGGAAAAATAATTGCAGAATTCATATGAAAATTATTTTGGAAAAAAAATTTTGACTCCCATTTTATGTTATTTAAAAAGTATGGGGAATATGTTTTTAATGAAATCAAAATGAGTATTTTGTCTGTGTGGAAATGGCCTTTTATCTCCATCATCATCACCTTCTTCTTCTTGTTGTTCGTTTTTGTACTTTTCCAAGGTACTAAGATATCATTCATACTGTAACAAAAGATTTGCCTAAAACTACCTAAAATTTGGCATGCAAATTTCCCATGCAACTGAACTAAGTATGGTTGAAATGCTAAAATTTTTCTCTTAATTTCTGAGAAATACATATCTTTCTTATCACTCCATGTCTGATATACAAAGGTGGCTGGCTCCAAATCCCCTGAGGAGAGATCAATAATTATTGCTCTTCACACTTACATTCCTTCAAGCTTGAATGCTGTTGACGATAAAGTCAAAATGCTAGAAAACCACCTACCTCCTTGATGTTACACTAGCAAATCATTTTTCTCTTTGTCTACTAGGCCTGACTCTAGTAGAAATGGCCTGTGTCTTTCAACACAAAGTCGCGACCCCACGGGCTGGGTGTCCTCACCTTGGTCGTTACGTCCGTGGAGAGAGCTTTCCCCGAGCTGCACAGCATCAGCGTCACAGCCAGGAGGACGTGCACACCTGCCAGTTTCCAGTCTGTCATCTGAGGGCCACACACGCCAGGGTTCACATGGGTTTGAAAGATAAAGATAGAAAATCAAAGTCCCTCAGTAGCTTGTTAGAGGCAATGACTAGTTGAACGAGTCGCTTCTCTGGGAATGCATTTCTTCCAACTTAAATACTACTCGGGAGAAGCGCTCACTCTTGGAATTCAATCTGTAAAGGCTTCATTTCCATAGAGTTATGACGGGTGTGTAGAGATATAATAATAAGGTGTAATTTTAATAATCCAACCTAACATAGCATCTCAGAAACTAAGTTCATAGAATTTTATTTTTCATCTAATGCAGAGATTACGAGGTCACGTACTTAGCTGAAAATGTGTAAAATGGGCATGATATAAAACACCATGGGGTGTCTGAAGCAGAAAGAATGTGGTAGATCTAAAATAATTTACACTCAGAATTTAAAAAGTGCCCCACATTTGATAAGAGGATAACATTTTACTCTAGTGTCATGTATAGATTTCTTAAACACAATTCAAAAGGAGGGCATTTTGTAGAAATAATTATCAAATACTAATTCAATTTCAGAATATCAAAATTTAAATTGTGTATGCCTAATTGAAAGACAGACCGCAGAGTTGAAGATATTTTCAATATATATAGAAAAACAAAACTAGCAACTGAAAAAATAAGTAAATCTTATTAATAAAATGTAAAAATATGTACAAATAAAAACAGGCTTAAGTTCAGAATGGAAATTTCATAATAAAGGAAATAGTTTAAAGGAAAACAAACATTTCTAGATATATACAACTTATTTAATGTAAATTTAAATACTAGTGATTACACACGTCAGGAAAAAGTTACAGTCACTATGTAAATTGTTAGAATGGTGTTAGGAAATAGGAGACTACAAAAACCTGACAGAACTGCAAATAGTTGCAAACATTTGGAAAACACTGGCAATATATAGAAAGACTGAAAATGATTGTGTCCTTTCTATAATGCATTTACTTCACTTCTATTGCAAATCCCTGAGCAACACCTATGTCTTACTAAGGAGATTATATATATATATATATATATATATATGAAAGTTTTCAGGCATTGTCTTTAGTAGAAAAAAATAGAATCAATGTGTGTGCTAATCTCAAGGGAAAATGTGTTTATTCTAAAACTACGGACTGAAAGCATATGACTCAGCTACATGTTACTATTAAAACTTATGTTTCAAATGTGTATCTACCTATATGTATGTATTTCAATAAAACACTTGTGCTGGGATAAGACATTCTTAGAATAGCATATATAGCATAAATCCATTTACCTAAATTGGAAACATGTAAGCAATTTGATACATTTTGAAATAGATACATATAATTAATATATAGGCCAGTGGAACCTGATTAGTGATTGTAGTTGACTCCAAAAACGGAGAAAAAAAATGGATGAGATTATGCAGCAACCATAAAATACTTTCTTTTTAATCTATAATTTTAAAAAAGTAAATATGGAAAGATATATTTGTTTATGCTAAATAATAGAACAAAAGTTGTACGTTCTGATGTTTTGCATTAAAATCACACCACTGTGCTGCCTACGTCACACGGACATTGTATGTCAGGGCTGGGGCTGGTGAGTTTGACCACTGGGCTACTTCATCTTGCAGTCGATGAAGAGGCTTTGACCAACCGAGAGAGACGCCGTTCCCGGCGAGAATGGAGGCAGCTTGAGTACAGCCTGTGCCACTTCCTAGGTGGCCCTGAGAAAGTCACCCTTTATGCACAGACACCTCAGAAAACTTTTCTCCTTTTAAAAAAATCAATCATGTGCAAAACCTGTGGGTACAAAGAGAACGTGGGTGCTGGAACAGAATTTGAAGAGTAGGTTTCGGCCCATTTTGCTGTGTTGTTTTGACCTTGGATACACATTGAGCAGCCCACGTGAACTGCACTTTGCATACTCGTGTAAGGAGATCTGTTTCTTACCTCAGAAGGGTTTTGAGATGATTGAGTTGATTTACACTTAATCTTTTCATCTCGAGTAGCATTTGTAATTTGTAAAGAGAGGAGTGCTTTAGGGTTTTACTACGTATTTCCTTAATAACTATGCACTTTTTGCTTTGACCGAGATCTTCTTTAGGACACTTCAAAAAGTATTACTGTGCTATGAAACCTTGGTGTCCAGCTTAGTGAAAAATGTTACTGGCTAGTGTAGGAATAAAACTGTTTTATGCAGAGTAACATCTCTGTGAAGTATGCCCATGAAGACTTAAAATGGAGATTTAAATATTTTCATATGATCTATAAAATTTGATCATGTACAAATTTAAAATAACTTAGTTTAAATTATTTGTTCATTCGATGTCCTTATGGGGTCAATTATTCTACTCTGGAAACTTGTCACATAATGCTAATCACTAGATACTTTGTATTCCAGTGCTTTGGGGAAAGGGGTAACATATTCTGTGTTCTCTTTTTGACAAATCGATTTTGAGTTTTTCTGCAAGTACCAGAAAAACAATGGTTCACATGTCTCTAAGTTAAGACTATATAGGAATAACAAGGAAACATTTAATAGTTATTTGGTGAATATAGCAACCATGCATTGGTATGATGACCCTGTGTTCATCATCCTTGACAAAATCACCCACTTAATCATATCTTTTTCTTGATTCCCTCCTGTCTCTTGCTTTCCTCTACATAAAGAAGGATATATTAGGAACATAGCTGCATTAAAAATAAAAGATCTCATGTTTCATAAGAAACCTTGTATAAAAGAGCTTTCTCATTTAATCAGAGATAAACTACAATTGCAGTATTTTCCTTCCTTGTTTTTCATTATGTTAAAAATAGGTTACAGAGTGTCAATACCCAATTTTATAAATCTTTCCATGTGGATTTCCTTTAGCTATTTTTAGAGACATTTGATTAACCAGATTTCTCTTCATCTTCAATGTTGTGAATGGCACGGGATGATGGGTATTTATAATATTGACGATTAGTCTCAGACATGTATTTTTGTGCATGGGTGTATATCGGAAAAAAAGTCATAATGTATCATCTAACGGGTCACCACATCCTGATTATTTGGATAAGGAGATGTAAAAATAAATGCTGAGTTTAAATACATGCACTTAATGGCTTAAAACTATGCTTGGAGCCAGTTAACTGAAAGGCCAGATTCCTAAATACGGCCTTGGGTACACTAAAGCAAATAAGCCCTCTGGCACCTGCCACACAAAAGACATTTGATTAACTAGTTGAAACTTGATTGCTACAAAATTAGAAGCAGAGGAAATTACAGGGAGGGAAGGAAAAGACTCTGTTTATCCCCATTTTCCCATTTTGTTGATAGTGGATAAATATAGCCCACGATATAAAAATCTCCTTGGCCTGTGTGCACTCCAGATCACAGAAGGGAACCGCCGGGGATGTCCACCGACTGTGTGAGTTCACCAAAGCGTTTGCACTCTTTTTCAACACATCATTCATTTTCACTAGGTTTTGAGTAACATTCCAGTGGGGAGTGAGGCATTGCAAGAGAGACGGCGCGCATGGGACTTGCCTTAGAAGATTTCATGTTGCTTCATTCGTTTTTAGGCAAGAAAGGATACTGCTGAAAAAAAAATTGTTTACTGGTGTTTGTATGGTATCTTAGGCATTGATTCAAAGAGTGTGGGAAGATATGGACTCATTCAGCTCTGCAATAAGCCTACACATTAAGACTGACCGCAGTAATAGTAGATAGACCCGGGTGGTGAGGAATGGAGTGTGTCACTTAAACTGGGGAAACAACATGTATTGTTTATTCCTTCAGAAATATCATTGTTCATACTGGTGTCAAGACTCAGTGGTACAGAAAATGGTGCAAATAGATTTAAATCAGACTCTCGTGTAAAGGCTGTTAATATGAAGGAGAATATTTTCATCATTCCAAACCAGAGCACAAACCAGGGCAGCAGGGAGTCATTCCAAGTGGACTTGGAAAAAGAAAAGATTGAGAATCATTCTGGGCAGAAGGAGACAAAACAAGCGGGAATGCAGGAAAGTGCTTAAGAGAAGACAGGTGAGCCAGTATCTGATCGAAAAACATGAATGAACCAAACTTTAATTAATAGCATTTGAAGGCTGATATTAAAGGGGAAAAATTACTCAGGAGATTAAAACTTTTCTCTTCAGTTTGAGACTTAGTGATTAGCATTTGCCTTATGGATTGTTGATCAAAACACTAGGAAACCCCAGAAGTACTGGGTTTGGGGGTGAATCCTGGTACCAACTGGGAACTTGGAAATATTTTAAGTAGACTCTGTTCAACCCTTCCTTTTTCAACCTTTCAAAGAAAAGACTTTATTAACAATAAAGATGAACTTGGGAGGCAGAGACAGGAGGATTGCTGAGTTCGCAGCGGCTTGCCTGGGCACCATAGTGAGCTCAGGGCCAGCCTGAACTACAAAATGAGACCCTGTCTCAAAAAAAAAAAAAAAAGAAGATATAAAAGAGACGGTTACTGAACTGAAAGAAGGTCACCGAAGCCAGCAAACAAGAAGCTTACATTCCCTCAGACATGTCGAGAACCATTCACAGACGCAATACGAAACACAATTCAAGAGGATTATTGTAGTTAGGAAGTTGGGAAGAAGCTTAACATTCTCATACCTCAAATAAAAGTTTTAAAATGAAGAATAATTAAGAACAGCAGAACTGTATCTCAGAGCTTCTTTGGTAACATATATAGAATGTGTATCCTCAATACACTTCTGAGAAGTATGTATGGTACTTATTCTTTTATTGACAAATTTCCTTATGAAATTTAATTTTTAATAAATTATGTGATGGGTGCTCTACTTTACAATTTGGCTATATATTTTGAAAATGAAATGCACATTGATACTGAGAAATTTAACATTTCCTAATTATTTTTAGAAAAAATTAAAGTCAGGGGAATGTGTTCTTCCTGCTCCTTATGGCACTTCTGTTGGCAGCAGTAGATTTTCCGAGGCCACAAAGCCAGTTACAAGAGCCATAATAACAGCTTACGTTTTCAGATTTCTAGTTTCATGGTCTTTCAAGTAGAACCTATTTGTATAAATATGAAACATGTTTCCACCTCCAAAACAAATTTCAAATGAAGTAAGAAAGTTTTGGATGAGTTGCTCCTAATTTGAGCTACTAATTTGCCTTATAAACGACTGCACGTGCAGTTGAGATCTTAATATGTCACTTTCCCTGAACTCTATGCATCAGGAAGAATAATTCACTTGTGCATGTATATTACCTGATTCTACTTGGCACCATTTCATTCTTTTTCAGATGCTACTGCCTTCCAGAAAAAGATCCCATTGAAGGTCAAATGCGTCTATCTGACAAAGTTCAGTTGGGCTGTGAACTTCCGGGAGAGCAGGAACTACGCCATGCTCACCGGTTCCTCTTAGCACCTGGGATAAGATCTATCACGGAGTCAGCATGATGTCCCGAAGGAACGAACAATGTGTGATATGAAACAGCAGTGCAGTGTGTACACTAATGCATATCAATAATCTGATCGACACTTAGAGAAGAGATCGATCCCAGATTTTCTATGGACAGTAAAATGTGAGGAAGTCCATGCTAGAATCCTGGCACTTCCAATAACACTTGATCCATTCTTATTCGAATGAAAGTGTCATGTGACCTTGTTGCCTAGTAACCCCCTTCCAGAGTTTTAAGATTTCATCATATTAAACAGTAACCTGTACTTAGGTTTCTGAATAGCTAAAAATGATCTGATATAAAACCATGATGCATATAAATTAAAAAAA